>OY776292.1:2917200-3104001 GCA_963675345.1 Trididemnum clinides | reverse complement strand
CTTTGAAGGAGAAAGTTTACCGAGGAATGCCAGACAAATTGACCAAGCAGGCGTTAATGAACAGGGTAATAGTATCATGGGAGGAGATATCAATAGAAGAAATACGCAAAAACATTTCTGCATGGAAGAAACGACTTTGCTTAGTCGTGGAAGAGGATGGAGGTCACTTTGAGCATACACTGAAATAAATAAATTTTACTCTGATATTGCATTTTTGAGACGTTGTTTTGAATTTGGCAATACTCACATTATTTGCAACTGATCTTTTAGATACTTTGTAAAAATGTTGATAAAATCTTAAGGTTACTGTGTGTAAAATTTCAATAAATTTGTTTTATTATCACCGAGAAAATTCTTAACAAAAGCGGTTCACTATTTCTGGTACACCCAATACAGTAGTCGGATGATTTGATGTAACCTTTATTTCATATTGATCGATCAAATGTATAGTTTCAATCAGGGATGTGGAAGCGGCTATTTTGTAAACTGCTTCCGCTTCCACTAACAAAGACGAGAAAACGACCGTTGACAATTTTTTTAAACTTTTGTGGGTCTGTAGCCTCCTTTCTTCTACACTTTTATCATTTTGAGGAGACATAAAACCTCCATATATTGCTATTACTTTACCTACTTCGCTTAAGCTTATTGTTCCAAACTACTCTGTCTTTGTTTTTCCTTAGATATTAGAACTCGTGTTGAATGTAGAACAGCGCTCTTCAACCCTTTTTGTCATCGTGCAACTCCTGATGTACTTTCGCATTTGTCATGGAAACCCCACTAAGAAAAATTTAGAAATGACAATGTGCTTGTAAGAAAATCAAATATTTTGTTACTACACTTCAAAAAATAATTAAACATTTCAACAAATAAACAGTTGTTACAAGTTCTTTCATTGCTTACAACCACTTTTACAACAGTCAACCTAATGCTTTTCAGATCTAAACCGTATGACCACATATTACAACTCCGGACGATCACCTGTTGTCACAACAACAAATTACAACGATATAGCGCGGATTTTTCTTCTCTATCCTTAACTACCTCTAACTTTTGAGTTAACTTTAACTTTAATGATCAATACGGACCTTCTGTCCGTCCCCACAACACGTATTGACTTCAATCTTTCTGAAGTGCGAAATTTCGGTAGTTTATACAGTACAAAGAGCGAGCAAAATTGAACTGCACCAATCAACAGCCACCTCAACGTCATGGTGCGGTCCCAACCCTGTTTGGGTTGGGTCGAAATGGCTGTTGGCCTTCCCGAGGGCCCCAGTTACCCTGGGCACTCCCCTCACACAAATCATTTTTGCCGTGCTGGCCCCTGAATGACCGCAGATGGGCATCACGCAGCCTCTTTAAAATCGGTCAATTGTCTTCTCTCTTCTCCTGCTTTTCTCTTGCCCGTCTTCTCATTTCTCTCCTCCTGATGAGCGGCAACGTTCATCCTAACCCTTGCCCCGATATTACCTGTTCTGTATGCGCTAGAAATGTGACCTGGCGGGGTAGGTCAGTGCGATGCCATACCTGCTCCAACTGGGTTTATTTAAGTGCTCACTACTCTCCTTTTTTAGATTCAGAACTCTTGGCAGCTCTCACTCCTGAAGCTGCCCTCCCTGCTTCTTCTGGAGATCCCACAACTACCAGCACTGCGCCTTTCTTGGACTCCTCCAGCCTGTGTACTTCCACTGCTCAATCTGGCCTACTTTTTGCTAATGCAGCACTCCCGCCCCACTCTCACTTTCAAACCTCTTATTCTTTTTCCACCCACTTTGTATCTTCTCCCTCTGCACCCTCACCACCGCCTCATGCTCCTGGCTGTTTCTCTACACCTCCTACTTCCTTTTCTCCCCCCTGACCCCTCAAAGTTATTCAATGAAATGCTGGCGGTCTCCGATCCAGGAACACGGAACTGCTACACATTCTTTCATCTCATCCCATTGACCTTATTTTATCCAAGAATGTAACCTTAATTTAATTTCCTCCTGTCAGATCCCTGGATTCTCTGCTCTGCGATCTGATCGCACCCACTCCCGGTCTGGTATTTTTTCTTCTGATGTCACACACGCTGGCGTCATCATTTTTGTCAGGCAAGGCTTATCCTTTTCTGAACTTTCTACCTCCTCTCTTTCTTTGCTTGATCCCTATTCTGACTATGTAGGGGTCAACATCTTTCTTAACTCCTCCTCCTCGCTCTCATTTCTTAATGTTTATGCTCACCTTATTCGCTTTCTCCAACACATTGCAGAACAGGCTCCTTTTTTCCCTCCATTCGTCCCTCCTCCAGAAATCTCTTCATTCTGGAGGACTTCAATTGCCATCACCCCCTCTGGGACTCAAAAGGTACTTCTCACCCCCATGGAAAGGAAGTATTCAATTGGGTCATCTCCTCTGGCAGTCACTCCTCCCTTGACATTTTCTTTGCCCCCTGCTCTCTCGCCCTTTCTTGCTCGTGGGAGGTGCTTCAGGACCTAGGTTCTGATTACCTACGAATTCTACTAACTGTCTCACTTTCTTCGGTCTTTTGCCCCAAAGAAAGTCCCCCTTCAATTTTCAGAAAGCTGGTTGGGATGACTTTGCCTTTTTCACTTTTATTGTCCTTCTGCAGAGGAATGCTCTTCTCTTTCCTCTGCTGCTGCTCTTTTTACCTCTCTGACACTGAATGCCCTCCTTATGATCTGGTACTCTGGACAGACGGCTCTGATCCTTTCCTTTTTGGCCAAGGCCGCTCTGGCATACTTGCCAACTGCTCTCTCTGTGACACTGAGGCCACTCTTTTCTTTTCAGCAGGCCCAGTATGCCCAAGTTTTTCTGCTGAAGCCTGCGCCATTCTGCACGCTCTTTTTCCGCTGATGCCTGGTCTTGGCAGCACCAACACGTCTGTCACTTCTCTTCTCCTATCTGACTCCCGCTCTGTTCTTACCACTCTGTCCTCTCCTCCACCTTTCCTTTTACCCCAAGCTCTCTGGCAGGAACTATCTTCTCTCTCCTCCTTTACTATCAGTCTACAATGGGTCCCCGGACACTCGTTTCTCCGAAGGAACAATGCGGCTGATGAGCTGGCCAGACGGGGAGCTCTACTCATGCTCTCAGCAATCCCTTGTAGTCTCTCTCCTCTTATCTCTTGTATCCACTCTTGTCTGTTCTCGAACTGGAGGCGTACTGTCTCATCTAAATTTTTTGACACACAGGCTCCCTCAATTTCCACCGAGGAACTTGTGCTCCTACATCACGCTCGCTGTGTCCTCTCGTCTATGCTGCCACGGACACAGCCTTTTAGGTTATTATCTCACTAGGATTGGCAGAATCGAGAATCCTTCTTGTAGCACTTGCAGCGCTTGCGGACACCCGTCCCAGGACATCTCTCATTTCATTCTGCACTGTCCAGCTAGCTACGGACTCTGCGCCACTCGCTCTTTTGCAATTTTCTGTCTCTACGACCTCTGGTCCAGGCCCTAGAAAGTTGCCCGGCTTCTGGGGCTCCATGGTCTTCCGCCATGCCTTCATTCCTTGGAAGGGGTCGGGTAACAATAACAACTACAGCAAAATTGAAATTACAGTCGCACTATTACGTAACAAAGGGAGTTAGCAAATTTAGACATTCCTAAAGTTGTAAACAGAATTACGTCACAATCTGCAACTTGCTGTCACAAAATTCCATTGCTAACTATGTATAAGAATACTACATATAAAAAATCAATATACTGAAATAAGAAATAAATACTTGTAATAAACGAAAAACCTTTGCGGTCCCCTCACAGAACCCTTAAACTCACGGAACACAACTGCCTGTTTTGCGGAACTTCTGTTAAAGAGCACTAATGTGGAATGATCAAATTGTTTCCGTCGTGAGTAATTTCTTTTTCAACATTTTCAACTCCCTAACCAAGGCTAGTTAAGTTTAATCAAATCATTTTATTAGCTCCGTTTCATTGTCGAAACTACCTTTTTCTTACTCGTAATCTATATAAAATGTGATGCTAGTTATACTTTTTCTTGTTCTCTCGCGCTACTGATATCGCATATTCATTCAGACTTCTGGTGCAACTTCACCGTTTAATCCACATCGGGAAACGGACAAAACTTTTTCGCTGAGTTAATCTCAGGTCAAATAACCTATGTGAAAGCGAAAGCGGTAGAATTTTCGCGCTTCCGCTTCCACAGAAAAAGGACCGGTTCCAGCTTCCGCTTTCACATCCCTGGTTTCAATGCACATTTTTTCAGTACTTGGCCCAAATGTTGTCTGCAATTTGATGCAGGGTCTCAGTTAAAAATTGTGAAAAAACTGAGCCCTTTGGTTACCTTTCTCAAAAGTGCTGTTCTTTGGCACCAACTGAGGGCCGTTTCCAAAAAATTGATTCTAAAATAAAATCTCTAGAAATTTTTAGAGACAACTGAGCACCAAAAGTGGGGGTTAATTTGCTAACTTGAAAAAATTTTAGAGGTTAGCATATTCTAAGTTTTGAAGAAATTTTCTTTCCAACAACGCAAAATGGTCTTATGGTGGCATATTATGAGATGATAGTTGGCAAATGACTTATAATCTGTTGTGATTTTCTAATTGATTAATCACTAATAATACCCACTTTCGGCGCATACAGCTTGCGTGACTCAAAAGAGTCAAAAGCTTCTGCTGTGCAAACACCCCCTTGACAAAAAATTTAAGCAAGCATTTTTCGTATTGCTCAACAGTAACGTTAATATGATAAATGAGACTGGTGCAATAAAGCTAGGTTTTTATATCAAGTTACGTATTGGACAAAAAATCGTTGTCCAACGATAAGAAGACAGTGGCTCCCAAAGTGGTATCTGCAGAGGCCTTGGAGTCTACAAAGCAGTTGGGGGATTTGCAAAAGAAAAGTTTTCTTGTGTTCCGATCATTGGTGTGTGCTCTAAGAAAACTGATAACTACTAATATTGACTTGATAATTAACTTTTGGGTAATACCACATGAGATCATTTGTTACAAGTAAAAGCATTTTAGCTTGCATCAAGTTGTTGAGGCAGATTGTTCAGCACTGTCCTGTTTTCTATTTATTTATTTAGTTAAATCAGTGTTGTCACCATTCCTTTTTTTCTGTGGACTCAACATTGTTAGATTAAACTATTTCTTGCCAATGAGTTTATTTTTGTTTTCCATCGGCTCCAAAAAATCTAGAATGGCGACTGGTTACTTTTTGAGCTACTCTTTTCATTCTAAATTTGGTCACCAATTGATTCAAAGTAATATATTTTTTTCTTAGTTTTTTGCTATACTTACGCTTACGCTGTCTTTTATGATCTTTCTATAGTTTGACTTGGCAGCATAGATACGATTAGACTCAAAATTCTAATTGATTTTTAGTGTTCAAACTACAACCATACAACTGGTTTTATTTTTGTTTGTTTTATTTTTGTTTTATTTGCCATATTTACCCTCCATTCACGAGAAAGCGAATTGTATCGCTATACTTTGGACGGGAAGTCCGCACTCGCTTGGAAGTTGCCTTTTTCGAGGTTTATGGGTCACCTGTCTTCCACATAAAGGTGGGGCGTCCCGTTAAGTGCCTTGCCCAAGGACACAACAAGCGAACTTGCCGGCTTGTTCTCCACAACCTCCCCTAAATGCTGAGCGCCAAGCAGGGAAGCTGTGAATACCATTTTTTTTTAAAGTCTTTTGGTATGACTCGACAAGGGGAATGAACCCCAGGTCTACCGACTGCGAAGCGGACGCTCTAACCACTACGCCATCGCGTCGGTCAGTTTATAGTCATTGGTTCAAAGCATAGAAATAGAAAAAAGGTTTCAGGAGTTATAGTTAGCGTTTCAATACACTTAATCTGAAGTTAAAAGTATATCGAGATTCTGTGGGTGAAGTAGGGTAAGCGTAATGACTCAGTAGCTTACTAAATAATTATGGTGCAGGTTTATCCAGATTGTGGATAAATAGCTTTAAAAGTGCTCATTTTATTTGCAACAATCTACTAGTTTGCATTAAAGACGGAGGATGCTCTGAATTCAGTGATATGGTGAGATGGCATGTGAAGAATTGCAGAAGAAATAGGGGTGACTGCAGCCAACTGTGTTAAGGCACAGAACTGGATAAAAATTGAATAAGTACTTCTACTACGAGTGTGATACAACTTTTTCTATTTGATTTCATATTAAAATCAAATTTTAAAACAGACTGAATGTTACACATGACATGAGAGTCAAGCCATCTAAAATCCAGCTCAAAGTAGATGAAATAATTAAGGTAAAGCGAGTGCACTCATCTCAAAGTTTAATACAGTATACGTGCTTGTTCTTTTATTATAAGGAAACCGAATTCGTTGAAAACATAGCAAGGTTATTGTCATGCATAATTTTTTGATATTTCTACACATGGTGATGCTTCACCAGCATTCTCAAGTTCCCTCAATCCACACCAGCATCTCACATGCCAGCCACTTACAAGTCTTACACAAAACCAAACCTGCATTAGCATATTGTAGGCTAGTCCATCCACAGTGTTTCCCGCAAAAAATCCAAATATGCCCTTCCGCATTGTAATGCAGCAATGGATCAATGGTTTGATCTAAAATTGCCCCGAAAGGTTTGCTTGTTATTGCTACTAGTTTGGCTAATTTTATGGACTAAACATGCAGGCTTATTTGTAGCCAGCTTCTGTTAGGGTTTCATATTCGATTAATCGGCGTGTTTGGAAATGCTGAGTTTACGTTAATTGCAATGTTTAACTTGTACAGTATATTTAGTTGGATAAGCTAACTGAAAAGTTGTAAACCTAAACTATACTGTAGCTTAAGTAACGGGGCAGACTTCTATACCGTTTGTCATATGTTAGATTAGATAATGATGGATAAAATCAGTACTTGAAATTTTTTGTCAATAATGCTTGCAGACCAGTTATATTCATCTGTCAGAGGTAATTTTTTGACCTTATTTATTCCTTAAACAATTTTTTGGGCTATTGCCTAGGCTGCTGGACCAAGGGTAATTAAAAAAACTTAAGATACCGGTAGTAATGGTCAGATAATGGTTGTTTTTGCTAATGCACCTTCGAGTGTCTAATTCACATAAAGTTATTTTTAGCTGAGGAGCAAATGGTATTTAGATACCCCTTCTCTTAGGATCAATTTTTTTGGCAAATTGGCACACAGTACTAGGCTAAAGCTAGCCAACTGAAAGGCCTAATCTCAACCAAATCGCTTTTGATTGAATTTATTTCAAAGTAGCCAACTACCAATAATTTTAATTAATTTCTCGTTAGTTTTCAAAGTAACCCCAAAAGTTGGTGTTCGCCCCATACCTTTCCAGCATAAATTACAACTTTTGGTCAGCCACTTCTTTCCGTGCCAAATGTGTGACGTCTTATGTGTAGCGCAACGGCAGACATCCGACTGTATTCCAAGATAAAATGAGTGCACTCCATGTGGCGACTAGTTACTTTTATCATGATAGCTACTTTCGTAGATTCCGTTCGGTTTATAAGTTAAGATTGCTGTGGGTGACTTTCTGTTTGTAATAGTTGAGGTTGCTACACAACTCCCCCTTCAAGCACGCGCAGCTAGCGGAGACGTGCGTAAGGACGGAGGAAGTTGCTCAGGTCGCGACATGCCTTCCCCGCCAACGTTGAGAGAGTCAGGTTTGCCGGCCGAAGTAAGTGAGATTCCCGCCAAAACTACAATTGGAAGGCGGTCTTGACGTTAGGGCACGGCGACTCAACGATGGCTTGTGCTGCTTGACTGAAGACGCTGCCGTTCAATTACATCGAAGAAGATGTAGCTTCATCACGTCGGGGTCACCATTGTAGCGCAACGGCAGACATCCGACTGTATTCCAAGACAAAATGAGTGAACTCCATGTGGCGACTAGTTACTTTTATCATGATAGCTACTTTCGTAGATTCCGTTCGGTTTATAAGTTAAGATTGCTGTGGGTGACTTTCTGTTTGTAATAGTTGAGGTTGCTACGTATGCAACCTTCCTATATGTAAAAGCGTTTTCGTTTTTCGCGGATAGACCTTATTAGCATAACCTAATATGATCGAGATTTAAAATTAATTTTAAGATTGTGTAAAAATTTTTTGTTTTCCAAAAGTGGTGTGTTGTTGCTACCCGACCCTAGCGAAAAATAGAGCATTGCGGGAGACCCTGGAGGTCCGGAATCTGGGCGACTACGGCCTGGACCAAATGGCGTAGAGAAAAATGTAATCGCCGGAGAGCGAGCAGCACAAAGAATTCGTAGCTGAACAGTGCAGAATAAGATGAGAGGTGCGCTGAGTAGGATTACCACAGGCTCAAAGGACTCTCAATTCTGGAGAGATAGATTTACCAGAAGGCTGTGTCCGTTGCAGCGAAGATGAGAGAGGACACAAGCGCTACGAGACAGCACCGGTCTTTCAGTGGATCTGTGAATAGAAAAATTTTTATGAGAAATGAGAAGAGTAGATAAGGGAAAGGCTACATTAAACTGTAATGGCGAATTGAAATGCTGCGCTTTAAATGCGTGTGAGGATGGTTCATTGTGTGTGTGTGTGTGCGCGCCAACGTGCTCGTCGCTACTGGGATAGTGAAGAAGCAAGCATTGGAATGTGTTGTTTTTCGTGCTTGGTGATGCGAAGTTGCATTATTATTAGTAGTGTGGTTTTCTGGGCGGCAGCGTGCGAGTAGAACTGTTATTTTTTAATTTTACTGAAAGATTATTATCATTGCTACAAGCTATCGAGGCGACAATCCCTACAATTTCAAGGAGATGAGTTTGAGAGTTACTGATGTTTTGAATAAATACAGCGGCGATGGTGATGTGACGGTTTGGTTGAAGCAAGCGCATTTGGCTAAGAACTTGCTTAAATTGAAAGACTTAGCGGTAGTCATTCCGCTTTTTCTTGACGGTCCAGCGTTCGCCGTCTATGACCAATTGAGTGACGCTGAGAAGCAAGACGCTAACAAAATAGAGGTAGCGTTGAGAACTGCGTTTGCTGCTGATAAGTTCCTAGCGTACGATGAATTTCGGAATAGGTTGTGGAGAAACGGTGAGACAGTAGATGTCTTCTTGGCTGATCTCAAGCGCTTGGCCCATTTGGCAAACATTAAATTCGAAGACAACAATGAGGAAATCGTCAAACTAGCATTCGTGATGGGGTTGCCAAGTAGAGTTGCAGCCCAGTTGAGAGCAACGCCTAAAATCGAAATACTTGATTTAAACGCAGTGTTGCAAATCTCTTGAGCTCTGATGTCTGAAGCTTCCAGAGGTGAGTCATTTGGAGTAGGGGCGGTCGCGCGAACCTGTGAGAGCAAGCCCAATTCTGGCTGCTTTGTCTGTGGGGGCCCACACTACCGTAGAAACTGTCCCAAAGTGAAAGACATTATTTGCTATGCTTGCAACAAGCCGGGACATGTAGCACGGAACTGCAAGTCTGCGGGAAATGGAAGGGGGTATTGTGTGCGCCAACAATGACCCCGGAAGTATCGACGGCGCAATCATTCCAAGAGTGAATATTCTTGTGAACGGACAGCCAGCTCGTGCTCTGATTGATAGTGGTTGCACGCAAACTTTGGTGGGCCCAGCTATACAAACTGGCAAAGCTTATGGATTGAAGCGAATTATGACTGCTGATGAGAGAATGATAAATTGCGAGGGCGAGACTCCTGTTGTATTGACTTTGGCTGGAAAAACTATCGAAGTTTTGTGCGTAGTGACTAAGAAAATGGTCCTTGGTGTCGACATCATAGTTGGAACTGACGTGCTCAAATATTTTGAATTCTCCATGAACTATGGTCGTTTTTCCATCGCAGCCGCTGTCGATTCACCTGAGACGATTCAAGATAGCCTGACAATTACTAGAAACAACTTTGAAGTAATCTTTGATGGAGAAAAGTGGATTGCAAAGTGGGACTGGAAAAATGAACCATTATTGCGCAGCCGAAAAGATTTTTACAAAATGGATAAAGCAGTTTACCCAAGATTTAAATCAGAAGTTGAAAGATGGATCGAGAACGGGTGGTTAGTTAAGACCAACTGTTCCGGCGACGGAGTGATACCATTGATGGCGGTGGTGCAAGAAAAGAAGGATAAAGTTCGCCCAGTGCTCGATTTTCGAGAACTTAACGAGTTTGTGGAATGCAGTGGGGCAGATGCCGACGTTTGCGAAGAAAAATTGAGGTCTTGGAGGCAAAAATCGTCGAATTGTGCTTTATTGGATTTGCGTGATGCATATATGCAAATAGGTGTGGTTGATGAATGCAGCAAGTATCAAATCGTTAAGTTTGAGGGAGATTATTACATGCTGCGCAGGCTTGGATTCGGTCTAAACTGCGCTCCCGAAATCATGAAGGCGGTCGTGTCCAAAGTCTTGTCGTTGGATGAAAACATTTTCAAAGCAACCGATCACTACTATGATGATATTATCATCGACCTCAACATTGTTAGTGTCGAGAAGGTGAAAGAGCATTTGTTGAGGTTTGGACTCGCAACCAAGCCAGCTGAGAGTTTATGCTCCGCAAAAGTGCTTGGTTTACAGACATATGAAAAAAAAGGAGCTGTTCACTGGAGGCGAACTGAGTTGAAGGAGGATGTAGAGCCAATAAATTTGAACTCAATGACAAAGCGTCAAATATTTTCTCTCTGCGGGAAGTTGGTTGGTCATTACCCAGTTGTCGGATGGCTGCGGGTTGCATCAAGTTTTGTGAAAAGAGGCTGCCAGGGAAACGCGTGGGACAGCTTTGCTGATCGTGTGGCCATAGAAAGATTGAAGGAAGTTTTGACCCGGTTGAAGGCTGATGATCCAGTTAAAGGAGTCTGGTCAGTTTCTCCCACTGGGGTTACAAACATATGGTGTGACGCTAGTAAAATTGCTTACGGCGTTGCTTTGGAAAGAGGTGACGAGATTATCGAAGACGGAGCCTGGTTACGAAAAGCTGATGATGGTACTCACATAAATCTGGCAGAGTTGAATGCTGTAATCAAAGGAGTCAACTTATCTATGAAATGGGGCGCAAAGAACGTTGCGATAATGACAGATTCTGCTGCAGTTCATTCGTGGATGTCGTCAATGTTAAAGAGGGACAAACGTATTAGGGTGTCAGGCCTTTCCGAAATGTTAGTGAAGAGAAGGCTTTCAATACTCTTGGAAACGCTGGAGGCATATGATGTACAGTGGAGTGTCTCTCTTGTATCGACAACCAAAAACAAGGCAGATGCGCTCACGCGAGTACCAAGACATTGGTTGAGGAAGTGCACTTCAGACCCTGCTGATACAGTTGCTGTCAGTCAAAGCTGTTTGGAGAACCGTGATCTCGTTGAACACTCCCACAGATTGCATCATTGCGGTGTTGACACTACCCTGTATTTTGCTAGGCAACTCGACCCGAATGTTGGAAGGAATAAAGTGGATCATGTTGTGAAGAACTGCCGCGAGTGCCAATCGATTGATCCGAGCTTGACTAGAATTGATGGTGGAGAATTGAGCGTACTTGACGACTGGCGGCGAGTAGCGGTGGATGTAACACACTATGGTTTGCAGAAGTATCTAACAATGGTGGACTGCGGCCCCAGTCGATTTGCAATTTGGCGAATAATTAGAAGTGAAGCGGAGACAGAGGTTGTATCTGTATTGAGACAAGTGTTTTCTCAATTCGGTCCACCTTCTGAGATATTGTGTGATAACGGCAGGTCATTCACTTCCAAACTGATGCGCGACTTTTGTGAGTTTTGGGCCGTGCGATTGGCGTTCAGATGTGCATACAAACCTTCAGGTAATGGGATTGTGGAGCGCAATCATAGAACCATCAAAAGAATGTCTGCAAGATCCGGACGCAGTGTAGAGTATTCTGTTTTTTGGTACAATGTTACTCCACACTGCGATCAAAGGATAATTCCTTTGCGGAAACTAATTTCTTACAAGTGGCGCAATCCATTTTTGGAGAGAAGCAATGGAATGAGAACTGTTGATGATCATGAGCTCACTGGCAGTGAGTTTGATGTTGGCGATGAGGTGTGGGTTAAACCGCCAGGGGCCCGCTGTACTACCCCCTGGAAACCAGGTGTAGTTACAGGGGTCAATTCTAAGTATAATGTCGAGATCGACAAGGTGCCCCGACATGTACGCGATATCAGGAGAAGATTGGCAAACGAATTTCATGAAAAAGAGCAGGGCGTTGTGTCAGAACCTCTGCCATCGAACAATTCTGATTTTCTGACGGAAAGTTTTGAGGCCTCTGAAGATGGTGCTGGCACGGACGAGAACGCTTCGACCTCGCGTGTTCGACGCGTGGCGAGAAAGAGACAGTTACCGGTTCGTTTCAATGACTTTTTATTGTGAATTGTGATTTAAACATCACGGGGGAGTGTAATGGCGAATTGAAATGCTGCGCTTTAAATGCGTGTGAGGATGGTTCATTGTGTGTGTGTGTGTGCGCGCCAACGTGCTCGTCGCTACTGGGATAGTGAAGAAGCAAGCATTGGAATGTGTTGTTTTTCGTGCTTGGTGATGCGAAGTTGCATTATTATTAGTAGTGTGGTTTTCTGGGCGGCAGCGTGCGAGTAGAACTGTTATTTTTTAATTTTACTGAAAGATTATTATCATTGCTACATAAACAAAGGGCTATGGCTGGAGCAGCGCACCACCAGCCAATTTATCAGTTGTGTCTTTTACCGGAAGAATTGAGTGACCAGGTTTAGGGTCTAAAATTTGGATCGCCCTATTATAGAGTTAGCCCTCTATATCATAATGAGATCATAAGTTGATTCACCAATAGTAAATTATTCGACGTGATTTTGACTGCAATTCAACTTTGTTAAACAAGATAATAACTTCTCCGTTGGTTTTAACAACACTAAAAGCAATTTAATCCAGATTAAATAATACGTAGTCGGTCGATTTGGCAGTAGAGAGCTCAATGATAGAATCAGAGCAATAAAATAAAATTTATTCCAGTTAAAAACACCTCAACAGTCTGTTTCGCCTAAGGCGGCTCATCAGGAGGTAGTTCTAAAACACAACACTGGCATAAGATGAAATCCAACATTAATAAATAAATAGAAATTAAAATTAAATTATATAAAAGGCTCAAAACTCAAGGGAAAGTAAGCTCTACAGATCTGCCTTACTCAAGCGCTGCTCACTACAACTGGCAGGTGTGTGTGTGTGTGTGTTTACTCCTCCTCTTCCTTGGGATGGAGGTACGGCATGAACGGCAATTCAAGTTCATGCCGTCAACCTAATTGATATTAGGCTAGGGGAAGATGGCAGCCCATTTTGAACCAGTCTTGAGTGACTGGTAGCCCCACCACCAACAAGGCGGACTGCCACTGGTGGGTACCCAAGAGTCGTCTGACATGCTGGGTTAGCAACTTCACAATTATAATCCGGTGAAGTACGGGTGGGGCCACCTGTCTCCCACATAAAGGTGGAGGCGTCCCGTTAAGTGCCTTGCCCAAGGACACAACAAGTAAGCTTGCCGGCTTGTTCTCCACACTATCCCTTTTTCATGCTGAGCGCCAAGCAGGGAAGCTGTGAATACCATTCTTAAAGTCTTTTGGTATGACTCGACTTAGGGAATGAGCTCCAGGTCTACCGGCTACAATGTGGACGCTCTAACCACTGCACCATCGCGCCGGTCGCAACTGGCAGGTAGATGATGTTGTTGTTGCGTGCGTTGGCATTAGTAAGGTAGAAAGTTATTGAAGCGTGAAAAAAGTTAAAGGTAAATAAAACCATGGCAAGAGTTAAAAAATAGAATAAAAACAGAATAAAGGTAAAAACAGTGCACAAATGAAAATCCACGAATAAAAGGTTAGTATTAATTAATGTTTTTCAACTTGAATTTGGTCTGGTGTCTGCATTTGGAGATGAACTCAGATCGTTTGTTTAGGAGCGTACGTTGGTCAGCTTGTAAGATGGCCAGTTTTTCAGCTAGGCAGAAGTTACAGCGCTTGGTGCCACTTTTGAATGCAGCCGTTTTGCATAGGATGGACCAAGATATGAGCGGTTCGATTCCTCTGTTCTTGTAGTCCCACACAGCTTTGGAGAGTTCTGTAGCGTTCATTTTTCGTTGGTCTTTGAATGATGAGCAGTGGTTGTAAAACCGGGCTTTAAACTCAGTCTCACAAAGTCCAAAATAGTGCTGTGTTGGGATGTTTGGAGCTGTGATGGAGGCTTTGTGCACGATTGATTTGATTCGGCATTTGCCGTTAAGCGGGCATTCGGATTTGGTTTTGCAGTTGCACGGCATCTCGTCGGTGTTGGCGGTTGGATATATTAGCTTATTGTTGTGGCTTTCAATGATGTATGCCATGTTCGGCATGCAGCTGTAGCTGAGTTTGACGTTAAATTTGTTGCAAATTTTGTGGAGGCGGTTGTCAAAAGACTCACGGTCACATAGCAGCTGTGCAATTCTGTTGTTGATCATGATCATGAGTCACCGTGAGTCTTTTGACAACGTCATTCCACCTTATGCAAAGGCTTTGAGAAAAGCTGGGCATTCACCTTGCACGGCATACCCCATGCACCCAACGACTCCACCAAATCACAAGAAACAAAGAACAAGAAAGAGAAACATCACTTGGTTCAATCCCCCATACAACATTGAAGTCAAAACAAATATTGGCAAAAAGTTCTTCTATCTCATCAACAAGCACTTCCCCTTAAACAACCGCCTCCACAAAATTTGCAACAAATTTAACGTCAAACTCAGCTACAGCTGCATGCCGAACATGGCATACATCATTGAAAGCCACAACAATAAGCTAATATATCCAACCGCCAACACCGACGAGATGCCGTGCAACTGCAAAACCAAATCCGAATGCCCGCTTAACGGCAAATGCCGAATCAAATCAATCGTGCACAAAGCCTCCATCACAGCTCCAAACATCCCAACACAGCACTATTTTGGACTTTGTGAGACTGAGTTTAAAGCCCGGTTTTACAACCACTGCTCATCATTCAAAGACCAACGAAAAATGAACGCTACAGAACTCTCCAAAGCTGTGTGGGACTACAAGAACAGAGGAATCGAACCGCTCATATCTTGGTCCATCCTATGCAAAACGGCTGCATTCAAAAGTGGCACCAAGCGCTGTAACTTCTGCCTAGCTGAAAAACTGGCCATCTTACAAGCTGACCAACGTACGCTCCTAAACAAACGATCTGAGTTCATCTCCAAATGCAGACACCAGACCAAATTCAAGTTGAAAAACATTAATTAATACTAACCTTTTATTCGTGGATTTTCATTTGTGCACTGTTTTTACCTTTATTCTGTTTTTATTCTATT
This sequence comes from Trididemnum clinides, assembly GCA_963675345.1. Classification (NCBI taxonomy): domain Eukaryota; kingdom Metazoa; phylum Chordata; class Ascidiacea; order Aplousobranchia; family Didemnidae; genus Trididemnum; species Trididemnum clinides. Next base: position 3,088,747 of record OY776292.1, on the reverse strand, counting down.
TTTTAACTCTTGCCATGGTTTTATTTACCTTTAACTTTTTTCACGCTTCAATAACTTTCTACCTTACTAATGCCAACGCACGCAACAACAACATCATCTACCTGCCAGTTGCGACCGGCGCGATGGTGCAGTGGTTAGAGCGTCCACATTGTAGCCGGTAGACCTGGGGCTCATTCCCTAAGTCGAGTCATACCAAAAGACTTTAAGAATGGTATTCACAGCTTCCCTGCTTGGCGCTCAGCATGAAAAAGGGATAGTGTGGAGAACAAGCCGGCAAGCTTACTTGTTGTGTCCTTGGGCAAGGCACTTAACGGGACGCCTCCACCTTTATGTGGGAGACAGGTGGCCCCACCCGTACTTCACCGGATTATAATTGTGAAGTTGCTAACCCAGCATGTCAGACGACTCTTGGGTACCCACCAGTGGCAGTCCGCCTTGTTGGTGGTGGGGCTACCAGTCACTCAAGACTGGTTCAAAATGGGCTGCCATCTTCCCCTAGCCTAATATCAATTAGGTTGACGGCATGAACTTGAATTGCCGTTCATGCCGTACCTCCATCCCAAGGAAAAGGAGGGGTAAACACATACACACACACCTGCCAGTTGTAGTGAGCAGCAACGTCAAGACCGCCTTCCAATTGTAGTTTTGGCGGGAATCTCACTTACTTCGGCCGGCAAACCTGACTCTCTCAACGTTGGCGGGGAAGGCATGTCGCGACCTGAGCAACTTCCTCCGTCCTTACGCACGTCTCCGCTAGCTACGCGTGCTTGAAGGGGGAGTTGTGTAGCAACCTCAACTATTACAAACAGAAAGTCACCCACAGCAATCTTAACTTATAAACCGAACGGAATCTACGAAAGTAGCTATCATGATAAAAGTAACTAGTCGCCACATGGAGTTCACTCATTTTGTCTTGGAATACAGTCGGATGTCTGCCGTTGCGCTACAATGGTGACCCCGACGTGATGAAGCTACATCTTCTTCGATGTAATTGAACGGCAGCGTCTTCAGTCAAGCAGCACAAGCCATCGTTGAGTCGCCGTGCCCTAACGTCAAGACCGCCTTCCAATTGTAGTTTTGGCGGGAATCTCACTTACTTCGGCCGGCAAACCTGACTCTCTCAACGTTGGCGGGGAAGGCATGTCGCGACCTGAGCAACTTCCTCCGTCCTTACGCACGTCTCCGCTAGCTGCGCGTGCTTGAAGGGGGAGTTGTGTAGCAACCTCAACTATTACAAACAGAAAGTCACCCACAGCAATCTTAACTTATAAACCGAACGGAATCTACGAAAGTAGCTATCATGATAAAAGTAACTAGTCGCCACATGGAGTGCACTCATTTTATCTTGGAATACAGTCGGATGTCTGCCGTTGCGCTACACATAAGACGTCACACATTTGGCACGGAAAGAAGTGGCTGACCAAAAGTTGTAATTTATGCTGGAAAGGTATGGGGCGAACACCAACTTTTGGGGTTACTTTGAAAACTAACGAGAAATTAATTAAAATTATTGGTAGTTGGCTACTTTGAAATAAATTCAATCAAAAGCGATTTGGTTGAGATTAGGCCTTTCAGTTGGCTAGCTTTAGCCTAGTACTGTGTGCCAATTTGCCAAAAAAATTGATCCTAAGAGAAGGGGTATCTAAATACCATTTGCTCCTCAGCTAAAAATAACTTTATGTGAATTAGACATTCGAAGGTGCATTAGCAAAAACAACCATTATCTGACCATTACTACCGGTATCTTAAGTTTTTTTAATTACCCTTGGTCCAGCAGCCTAGGCAATAGCCCAAAAAATTGTTTAAGGAATAAATAAGGTCAAAAAATTACCTCTGACAGATGAATATAACTGGTCTGCAAGCATTATTGACAAAAAATTTCAAGTACTGATTTTATCCATCATTATCTAATCTAACATATGACAAACGGTATAGAAGTCTGCCCCGTTACTTAAGCTACAGTATAGTTTAGGTTTACAACTTTTCAGTTAGCTTATCCAACTAAATATACTGTACAAGTTAAACATTGCAATTAACGTAAACTCAGCATTTCCAAACACGCCGATTAATCGAATATGAAACCCTAACAGAAGCTGGCTACAAATAAGCCTGCATGTTTAGTCCATAAAATTAGCCAAACTAGTAGCAATAACAAGCAAACCTTAACACCTCTTAACTTACTTTGACTTCAGATTTATTCCATAGCATCAGTAAAACAACATATTTAACGTTCATTTAACAACTGTCCAGTTTATCTATTTGATTAGCAAAAAACGATATCACTCCTATTCAATTCAATGCAAAAACACTGAAAGTGGTCAGCCACATTTTTCAAAAGCGCATTTTGATGACGTTTGATCACGTGCGTGCAACCTTTCTATAAACAGGAATTCGTGCAGTCATTCTTTGTTCATGGACAGGTTGAAGAACCAACAACAAATAATAAGTGCATCTTCAAACGATTTTCTTTCACAGTGAAGCATTCCAGGCACCAGCCATATTCAAAGATATGCATAAGCACTACAGTAACAAGCAAAAAATAAATATAATCAATTTCCTGGTTTTTCATACGTCAACCACCATTTTCTTATGCACGTCAAGCGAGGAGACAACCTATCAAAATAACAATTAGAAATAAAATGATGAAGCACAACGTTCAACAGCACAAAGAAAACAACTAGCAACAACGACAAGTGCGCTCAGCGTGCAATGTGCAATCCGGTTTACGGTTACGACAGAAATAAAAAAACAAGCAAAACTATTTTTTAATTCTGTTGCCTGCCCATGCGATTACTAATGGTCCTAAAAAAAATGCAAGCACCCAACTTAAGGTTACTGAGATACGACAATGGACAAAGCTGTTTTTTGGCTTGATCCAATTTGTGTAGGCTTTTGTTGCTTTCGTTTGCACCAGAAGCGTTGTTAAGCAAAAAGTGATTGCTAAATGAGTGATTTCACAAATTCAAACAATAAAAAACATTTTTTACTTCGTCGCTCTTTCGTTTGCGAGGAGCACACAGATTCCCTAAATTGCTATGAGCGCTAACATAATCTAGTTAGGTCACAAGCATTAGCTTCAAAAAGTCTATGGCATTCGACCCTAACATAAACATCATTTTTAGTTTCTTCTGAGCTGCTCTGATGAGTAATCAACGAATGAGAGACAACCATGACAAATGATTATGCTGGTAGGACACATTGTGGTTGAGTGCAAAAATTTCAATAATTGGAAAACCACTGGAGATATTTCTATTTCCTTTGTGTTTTTTTTATTTCAGTCTAGCCATGTAATGGCACAATTTGTGAAAGCATATGAAAGCAATAGCTAATGTTAAAACACTAAAAAGTCAAAACACATAGATAATATGATAAAAGGCCTTAACTCTGGGCGCCGTGTGCCATCTTTTAAACTTCAATATCTTTGCAAATTATTTTGGAAAAATATTTTTTTTAAGGAACAAATTTTGAAGGAACTAGTTTAAACTTTAAAAAATCGATAAAAATTTGATCGCTCCCGAGGTGTAATGAGAGAGAACCGTCAATCACATTTGATTATCTGCCTTCCAGAAATGAGAATTGAAAGCATGACAGGTGTGTTGAATCAAAAGATTTTATCAAAATATTTAATTAAAACTGCAACAAAACAGTACCAATGGACGATTATTATTTGTTTTTGGATAAAACTTTATATCTAATAAATGAAACTGGTTTTTCAAAGTTCAATCCTGGGAAATCTGCCAAATATGGAATAGTTTTCTCAGCGATCAAACTGGAAAATACAGCCACACTTTTACACTGTCCTCCTACTGTGACAAACCTGCAAAAGATCCTTGTACCAAACATTTCATATTTGGAACAGACAACATTACATTGCATATTGTCACAAATATGCTTTGACACATAGTAATTCACAAAGTCAAAATTAAGGAGGGTTCCTGGCCCAAACTGAAAATGGCAATTTTAGCTCTGGCTTTTTAATATAAAGGGTGTGGGCCGAGCATCTTCAAATCATTTAAAAAAATAATTTCAAAAGCAGGCAGCACTGCCTCCTTGGGCGCGGTGGACACAGAGGGGAGAGCAATAATATCAAAGTGGGCAATTGAGGGTTGCAGAGAAAGAACTTTTATTACAAAGAAATGTTTCCAATAATCCTGAATAAATCAACCAGGCGCAAAGAGCAAGCCAGCAGTTTGTAAGTTTATTAAATTTAGTAGTCGTTGTTTGTTGTAAGAAAACCGAATGTTTGTTTTTAGTTATAGCTTTTTACTAGTCTCGCAAAAAGAAAGCAATGGCAGATTAAAAAGAGGACCGACAGGCTGAAGCTAAAAGCCTTTGACGATGTTTTTTTAATTGGAAATTTCTGACCAGATCATATAAACCAATTAACATACATTTGCAATTGTGCAGTTTTTGAAAATAATTTGTGACACAGTAAACAGATTTAAAACCAAAGCCGAAGTTTAAACTCTGTACCACGCATTCTTCAGGAAAAAAAATTCAAGAATAATACCTAAAATTGTTGCTTAAGTGGAAGTGCAATTAATTACTTTCCAAGCTCATTCTAGGTAAAATGCGCTTAAGTGTAGTGATTAAGCATCTTGAAGTAAAATAAAACTACCTTGGCAAGTGATTACCAAACAATTGAAAAATGATGCAAATTTATAGAATGCTAAAACTTCAAATTTCTAAACATGGTAATGCCTCACCAGCATTCTTAACTTCGCTCAATTCACACCAGCATCACACATGCCAGCCACTTACAGGTCTCTTACACAAAACCAAATCTGCACTGGCATATTGTAGGCTAGTCCATGCACAGTGTTTCCCGCATAAAATACAAATATGCTCTTCTGGGCAATTTTAGATCAAACCATTGATCCATTGCTGCATTACAATGCGGAAGGGCATATTTGGATTTTTTGCGGGAAACACTGTGGATGGACTAGCCTACAATATGCTAATGCAGGTTTGGTTTTGTGTAAGACTTGTAAGTGGCTGGCATGTGAGATGCTGGTGTGGATTGAGGGAACTTGAGAATGCTGGTGAAGCATCACCATGTGTAGAAATATCAAAAAATTATGCATGACAATAACCTTGCTATGTTTTCAACGAATTCGGTTTCCTTATAATAAAAGAACAAGCACGTATACTGTATTAAACTTTGAGATGAGTGCACTCGCTTTACCTTAATTATTTCATCTACTTTGAGCTGGATTTTAGATGGCTTGACTCTCATGTCATGTGTAACATTCAGTCTGTTTTAAAATTTGATTTTAATATGAAATCAAATAGAAAAAGTTGTATCACACTCGTAGTAGAAGTACTTATTCAATTTTTATCCAGTTCTGTGCCTTAACACAGTTGGCTGCAGTCACCCCTATTTCTTCTGCAATTCTTCACATGCCATCTCACCATATCACTGAATTCAGAGCATCCTCCGTCTTTAATGCAAACTAGTAGATTGTTGCAAATAAAATGAGCACTTTTAAAGCTATTTATCCACAATCTGGATAAACCTGCACCATAATTATTTAGTAAGCTACTGAGTCATTACGCTTACCCTACTTCACCCACAGAATCTCGATATACTTTTAACTTCAGATTAAGTGTATTGAAACGCTAACTATAACTCCTGAAACCTTTTTTCTATTTCTATGCTTTGAACCAATGACTATAAACTGACCGACGCGATGGCGTAGTGGTTAGAGCGTCCGCTTCGCAGTCGGTAGACCTGGGGTTCATTCCCCTTGTCGAGTCATACCAAAAGACTTTTAAAAAAAATGGTATTCACAGCTTCCCTGCTTGGCGCTCAGCATTTAGGGGAGGTTGTGGAGAACAAGCCGGCAAGTTCGCTTGTTGTGTCCTTGGGCAAGGCACTTAACGGGACGCCCCACCTTTATGTGGAAGACAGGTGACCCATAAACCTCGAAAAAGGCAACTTCCAAGCGAGTGCGGACTTCCCGTCCAAAGTATAGCGATACAATTCGCTTTCTCGTGAATGGAGGATAAATATGGCAAATAAAACAAAAATAAAACAAACAAAAATAAAACCAGTTGTATGGTCGTAGTTTGAACACTAAAAATCAATTAGAATTTTGAGTCTAATCGTATCTATGCTGCCAAGTCAAACTATAGAAAGATCATAAAAGACAGCGTAAGCGTAAGTATAGCAAAAAACTAAGAAAAAAATATATTACTTTGAATCAATTGGTGACCAAATTTAGAATGAAAAGAGTAGCTCAAAAAGTAACCAGTCGCCATTCTAGATTTTTTGGAGCCGATGGAAAACAAAAATAAACTCATTGGCAAGAAATAGTTTAATCTAACAATGTTGAGTCCACAGAAAAAAAGGAATGGTGACAACACTGATTTAACTAAATAAATAAATAGAAAACAGGACAGTGCTGAACAATCTGCCTCAACAACTTGATGCAAGCTAAAATGCTTTTACTTGTAACAAATGATCTCATGTGGTATTACCCAAAAGTTAATTATCAAGTCAATATTAGTAGTTATCAGTTTTCTTAGAGCACACACCAATGATCGGAACACAAGAAAACTTTTCTTTTGCAAATCCCCCAACTGCTTTGTAGACTCCAAGGCCTCTGCAGATACCACTTTGGGAGCCACTGTCTTCTTATCGTTGGACAACGATTTTTTGTCCAATACGTAACTTGATATAAAAACCTAGCTTTATTGCACCAGTCTCATTTATCATATTAACGTTACTGTTGAGCAATACGAAAAATGCTTGCTTAAATTTTTTGTCAAGGGGGTGTTTGCACAGCAGAAGCTTTTGACTCTTTTGAGTCACGCAAGCTGTATGCGCCGAAAGTGGGTATTATTAGTGATTAATCAATTAGAAAATCACAACAGATTATAAGTCATTTGCCAACTATCCTCTCATAATATGCCACCATAAGACCATTTTGCGTTGTTGGAAAGAAAATTTCTTCAAAACTTAGAATATGCTAACCTCTAAAATTTTTTCAAGTTAGCAAATTAACCCCCACTTTTGGTGCTCAGTTGTCTCTAAAAATTTCTAGAGATTTTATTTTAGAATCAATTTTTTGGAAACGGCCCTCAGTTGGTGCCAAAGAACAGCACTTTTGAGAAAGGTAACCAAAGGGCTCAGTTTTTTCACAATTTTTAACTGAGACCCTGCATCAAATTGCAGACAACATTTGGGCCAAGTACTGAAAAAATGTGCATTGAAACCAGGGATGTGAAAGCGGAAGCTGGAACCGGTCCTTTTTCTGTGGAAGCGGAAGCGCGAAAATTCTACCGCTTTCGCTTTCACATAGGTTATTTGACCTGAGATTAACTCAGCGAAAAAGTTTTGTCCGTTTCCCGATGTGGATTAAACGGTGAAGTTGCACCAGAAGTCTGAATGAATATGCGATATCAGTAGCGCGAGAGAACAAGAAAAAGTATAACTAGCATCACATTTTATATAGATTACGAGTAAGAAAAAGGTAGTTTCGACAATGAAACGGAGCTAATAAAATGATTTGATTAAACTTAACTAGCCTTGGTTAGGGAGTTGAAAATGTTGAAAAAGAAATTACTCACGACGGAAACAATTTGATCATTCCACATTAGTGCTCTTTAACAGAAGTTCCGCAAAACAGGCAGTTGTGTTCCGTGAGTTTAAGGGTTCTGTGAGGGGACCGCAAAGGTTTTTCGTTTATTACAAGTATTTATTTCTTATTTTAGTATATTGATTTTTTATATGTAGTATTCTTATACATAGTTAGCAATGGAATTTTGTGACAGCAAGTTGCAGATTGTGACGTAATTCTGTTTACAACTTTAGGAATGTCTAAATTTGCTAACTCCCTTTGTTACGTAATAGTGCGACTGTAATTTCAATTTTGCTGTAGTTGTTATTGTTACCCGACCCCTTCCAAGGAATGAAGGCATGGCGGAAGACCATGGAGCCCCAGAAGCCGGGCAACTTTCTAGGGCCTGGACCAGAGGTCGTAGAGACAGAAAATTGCAAAAGAGCGAGTGGCGCAGAGTCCGTAGCTAGCTGGACAGTGCAGAATGAAATGAGAGATGTCCTGGGACGGGTGTCCGCAAGCGCTGCAAGTGCTACAAGAAGGATTCTCGATTCTGCCAATCCTAGTGAGATAATAACCTAAAAGGCTGTGTCCGTGGCAGCATAGACGAGAGGACACAGCGAGCGTGATGTAGGAGCACAAGTTCCTCGGTGGAAATTGAGGGAGCCTGTGTGTCAAAAAATTTAGATGAGACAGTACGCCTCCAGTTCGAGAACAGACAAGAGTGGATACAAGAGATAAGAGGAGAGAGACTACAAGGGATTGCTGAGAGCATGAGTAGAGCTCCCCGTCTGGCCAGCTCATCAGCCGCATTGTTCCTTCGGAGAAACGAGTGTCCGGGGACCCATTGTAGACTGATAGTAAAGGAGGAGAGAGAAGATAGTTCCTGCCAGAGAGCTTGGGGTAAAAGGAAAGGTGGAGGAGAGGACAGAGTGGTAAGAACAGAGCGGGAGTCAGATAGGAGAAGAGAAGTGGCAGACGTGTTGGTGCTGCCAAGACCAGGCATCAGCGGAAAAAGAGCGTGCAGAATGGCGCAGGCTTCAGCAGAAAAACTTGGGCATACTGGGCCTGCTGAAAAGAAAAGAGTGGCCTCAGTGTCACAGAGAGAGCAGTTGGCAAGTATGCCAGAGCGGCCTTGGCCAAAAAGGAAAGGATCAGAGCCGTCTGTCCAGAGTACCAGATCATAAGGAGGGCATTCAGTGTCAGAGAGGTAAAAAGAGCAGCAGCAGAGGAAAGAGAAGAGCATTCCTCTGCAGAAGGACAATAAAAGTGAAAAAGGCAAAGTCATCCCAACCAGCTTTCTGAAAATTGAAGGGGGACTTTCTTTGGGGCAAAAGACCGAAGAAAGTGAGACAGTTAGTAGAATTCGTAGGTAATCAGAACCTAGGTCCTGAAGCACCTCCCACGAGCAAGAAAGGGCGAGAGAGCAGGGGGCAAAGAAAATGTCAAGGGAGGAGTGACTGCCAGAGGAGATGACCCAATTGAATACTTCCTTTCCATGGGGGTGAGAAGTACCTTTTGAGTCCCAGAGGGGGTGATGGCAATTGAAGTCCTCCAGAATGAAGAGATTTCTGGAGGAGGGACGAATGGAGGGAAAAAAGGAGCCTGTTCTGCAATGTGTTGGAGAAAGCGAATAAGGTGAGCATAAACATTAAGAAATGAGAGCGAGGAGGAGGAGTTAAGAAAGATGTTGACCCCTACATAGTCAGAATAGGGATCAAGCAAAGAAAGAGAGGAGGTAGAAAGTTCAGAAAAGGATAAGCCTTGCCTGACAAAAATGATGACGCCAGCGTGTGTGACATCAGAAGAAAAAATACCAGACCGGGAGTGGGTGCGATCAGATCGCAGAGCAGAGAATCCAGGGATCTGACAGGAGGAAATTAAATTAAGGTTACATTCTTGGATAAAATAAGGTCAATGGGATGAGATGAAAGAATGTGTAGCAGCTCCGTGTTCCTGGATCGGAGACCGCCAGCATTTCATTGAATAACTTTGAGGGGTCAGGGGGGAGAAAAGGAAGTAGGAGGTGTAGAGAAACAGCCAGGAGCATGAGGCGGTGGTGAGGGTGCAGAGGGAGAAGATACAAAGTGGGTGGAAAAAGAATAAGAGGTTTGAAAGTGAGAGTGGGGCGGGAGTGCTGCATTAGCAAAAAGTAGGCCAGATTGAGCAGTGGAAGTACACAGGCTGGAGGAGTCCAAGAAAGGCGCAGTGCTGGTAGTTGTGGGATCTCCAGAAGAAGCAGGGAGGGCAGCTTCAGGAGTGAGAGCTGCCAAGAGTTCTGAATCTAAAAAAGGAGAGTAGTGAGCACTTAAATAAACCCAGTTGGAGCAGGTATGGCATCGCACTGACCTACCCCGCCAGGTCACATTTCTAGCGCATACAGAACAGGTAATATCGGGGCAAGGGTTAGGATGAACGTTGCCGCTCATCAGGAGGAGAGAAATGAGAAGACGGGCAAGAGAAAAGCAGGAGAAGAGAGAAGACAATTGACCGATTTTAAAGAGGCTGCGTGATGCCCATCTGCGGTCATTCAGGGGCCAGCACGGCAAAAATGATTTGTGTGAGGGGAGTGCCCAGGGTAACTGGGGCCCTCGGGAAGGCCAACAGCCATTTCGACCCAACCCAAACAGGGTTGGGACCGCACCATGACGTTGAGGTGGCTGTTGATTGGTGCAGTTCAATTTTGCTCGCTCTTTGTACTGTATAAACTACCGAAATTTCGCACTTCAGAAAGATTGAAGTCAATACGTGTTGTGGGGACGGACAGAAGGTCCGTATTGATCATTAAAGTTAAAGTTAACTCAAAAGTTAGAGGTAGTTAAGGATAGAGAAGAAAAATCCGCGCTATATCGTTGTAATTTGTTGTTGTGACAACAGGTGATCGTCCGGAGTTGTAATATGTGGTCATACGGTTTAGATCTGAAAAGCATTAGGTTGACTGTTGTAAAAGTGGTTGTAAGCAATGAAAGAACTTGTAACAACTGTTTATTTGTTGAAATGTTTAATTATTTTTTGAAGTGTAGTAACAAAATATTTGATTTTCTTACAAGCACATTGTCATTTCTAAATTTTTCTTAGTGGGGTTTCCATGACAAATGCGAAAGTACATCAGGAGTTGCACGATGACAAAAAGGGTTGAAGAGCGCTGTTCTACATTCAACACGAGTTCTAATATCTAAGGAAAAACAAAGACAGAGTAGTTTGGAACAATAAGCTTAAGCGAAGTAAATAAAGTAATAGCAATATATGGAGGTTTTATGTCTCCTCAAAATGATAAAAGTGTAGAAGAAAGGAGGCTACAGACCCACAAAAGTTAAAAAAAAATTGTCAACGGTCGTTTTCTCGTCTTTGTTAGTGGAAGGGGAAGCAGTTTACAAAATAGCCGCTTCCACATCCCTGATTGAAACTATACATTGAACCACACACTGAAAACAACCACACACTGAAAACGCGTAGACTGCATGCAATTCGCTTTGAGTTCGTATACAAGACCATTGTTGACCTAATAAAAAGTCCGACTTTGCTCTGCTGTGTACTGTACAGTATTTAAACTACACTATACGTTGTGACTGTGGCTAGTTTATTTACAGTACAGTACAGTGTAGAAAGATGTCTAAAAAAAGAACATCATTACCGTTATGGAAAAAATATGACATCGTTAATGAGGTGAACAGGAGAAATGATACGCCAGTGTCAATGCTTGCTAAGGAACTTGAAATTTCAAGAACATCCTTAATCACAATTTTGAAGAATAAAGAAAAGATAATCGAAGACTATGAGGCAGATTGCAGCAGCAAAACTAAACGAAAGCGTAAGCATAATTTCGAAGCGGTGGATGAGACTTTGGTAAAATGGTTTAGTCAAGCAAGAGACAAAAAAATTCCAGTCAGTGGGGAAATGTTACTGTTGAAAGCTCAAAAGAGTATGCAGAAGTTTGCGGTTGTGAAAATCCCAAGCAATTAAGTACGAGTTGGATAAATCGGTGGAAGGTGAGAAAGGACATAGTGTGCAAAAAATTATATGGTGAGGCAGAATCCGTTGACCAAAATGACGTAGATGAGTGGCAAACAAACTGTCTTCCTGCTCTTTTAAAACAATTCAAGGCTGAAGACACTTTTAATGCAGACGAAACCGGGTTGTTTTATCGATGCTTACCAGATAGGACTCATGTTTTTAAAAATGACAAGTGCGTCGGTGGAAAACTTTCGAAGGAAAGATTAACTGTGTTAGTGACAGCGAGCATGGTTGGGGAAAAGTTACCCCTTCTTGTTATTGACAAATCAGCCAATTCAAGAGGTTTCAAAAACATCAAGAAAATGCATATGAATCGAACAAGAAAGCTTGGATGACTGCAGCAATTTTTGAAACGTGGATAAAAAAAACTAGACTCGCAAATGCGAAAAAGCAACCGAAACATTGCACTGGTGCTTGACAACTGCACAGCTCATCCCAAAGTTAAAGGGCTCACGAATATCAAGCTAATCTTTTTCCCACCCAATACAACAGCAAGAACCCAGTAAATGGCTGCTGGGATTATTCGATGCCTCAAATCACATTATCGAAAAAATTTAACAAAAATGCGCTTGGTAACCTTTGAAGAAAAGACTTTACGATCAATGTTTTAGAAGGAACGAAACTTCTCAGCAATGCCTGGAATGCGGTCAGTGAAGCAACAATAAAAAACTGCTTCAAAAAAGTCAACTTTATCCAAGCAGAAGACAACCAAGTTCAAGAAGAACAAACCGAGGATGATGGTGATAATGAAGTTGTTGGGATATGGGAAAAACTTCAAGCGGGTGGATTAATTCCTGAAACACTTGGCTTTACCGATTATGCTACAAGCGACGATGAACTGTTAACACGTGAAACGATTACAGACACAAGCATTTGGAATGAACTAACAACCGTTGATGATCAAGAAGACGAAGATGATGACGTGATTTCTGTATAAGACGTTCAACCTGCCGCTATGTCACGATTTGAAGCACTGTCAGCAATCAGACAATTAGATCTCTTCTTCAGAAGTAGAGATAAGCACGAAATTTGCTTGCGCAATTACAGCAACAAGCGTTAACCATAGCAGTTCTAAACCAAAACAAAAAAAAATCAGCAAGTTTTTCGTACGAATGTAACTGTGTATGGGGTATAAATTGTGTTTTTTAAATTTAATTCCTTTTTTAATAGCAGTGTCTCTGTGTCTGAACTGTACTACGGTATCCTATTTGCGTGTAAATACACTTACCAATTTATTTTTGACCTACTGATTTGCTTTGTTCTTGCACAGATAAAACGTAGCGAAGACACGCCATAAAACAGTGATGCTCATTTGAGTACGCTTGTAATCCCTGTTAGATCATTAAATTGAACTAAAAATACTTTGTAGGAACAAAATACACCAATCCCGCTTTAGCGACAATTCGCTTGTAACGACACTTTTTTCACGGTCCGTTGAGATGTCGTAATAGCCGGATTCTACTGTATTTAAAAGTGTTGACAAAATCCTAAGGTTACTGTGTGTAAAATTTCAATAAGTTTGGTTTTATTATCACCGAGAAAATCCTTTACCTTCTTGTTTAGAGAGCGGTTCACTTTTTCTAGTACAACCCATATATCTTTGAAAAAGAAATTATTTTAAATTTCAGATCATGTACACTTTAAAAAGAATGTTATGTGGCTAAAAATAAAGCAAAAGCATCTTTATCCCACAACTTTTAGGTTGGGGGACATATTTTTGATTTAAAGTAGCCTACAGTTAGTCATTATTGGAAGCCATCTCCTAGGAAACTTGACATATTTCAAGTAAATAAACCATTTAACCATAGATAAGTGTTCTAAAATATTCAGCGGGTCCAGTTTTTCTAGAAATTGCACTGCTCTGAGAGGCCCAGCACCAAAATTTTGTACATTTTGACCAGTACTGAAATGATTTAGGGCCTACGTTTTAAAATGTCATAACTCCTAGCTTAAACTACCTATTTGGTATAGCTTGCAAATGTGTTTAAAAAGAATAGCGGTTAGATTGCTAAGGAATAAAGGCTGTGTTTACTGGCAGCATGATAAACCAAGGTATTTTGGCTTTCGCACATATCTGCTGAACTTGCAGTAATTTTTGTTTGCCAACGGGTTCTTGGGTTTATAACCTTGTTTTTTAATAAAACACAAAGTTAAAGTGCAAGTTATACATCTCCTGCTTCTGCAAATCTAAACTTTTATTTCAGTGAAAAAATTTTGAAAATCGGTTAAGAAATAAGATCAAAAATCATCTTTTGAGTAAATTTCTAAAATTGAAATATATAGTCTATACATCTCAGCTAGACTGAAAGCATTAAGGGGCTGGTGCAAAAAAATAGTCTGAAATGTCAGTTGCTAGATATTTGAAAGTAGCCAACAATGTCTGCATTTTTTATCATGCCAGCAAGGCAAAGACATTACCATTAACCGCTCAAACAAGGAAAACCTCAGATCAGGATACTTGTTGAAGTACAAATCATATGCAAGATTGGTTTCTTCTTTAAAAACAGGCCATCATTAAATCATCTTGAATAACTTGAAAAAATTTCTTGTACACCAGGTATTGCAGAAATTGTTCAAAAAGATGGTGTTTTCGTGGTGTAAAGAAGTAAATAGAGCAAGCAAAATGAAAAAGCGCATTTGTTTGCATTTAGTTTGTTATACCAACCAAACCTTCATCAAAAAACAGTGCTGTGGGTGAGAATCCAACTCACAAAGCATGTAGCAACAATTTTGCACCAATCAACAGCCACCTCAACATGGTGATGGTGCAGTCCCTCGCCTCGTTTGGGTTGAAATGGCTGTTGGACTTTCCGAAGGTCCCAGTTACCCCAGGCACTCCTCTTCATTTTTTTGCAATGCTGCCCCCTGAATGACCACAGTAGGGCAGCACACAGCTTCCTTATAATCGGTCACCTGTCTTCTCCCTTCTCCTGCCTTTCTCTTGCCCGCCTTCCTCTCCTCATTCTTCTTCTTCTCTAGATGAGCGACAGCGTTCATCCCAACCATGGCCCCATCTTTCCCTGCTCTGTGCGCTGGAAATGTGACCTGGCGGGGTAAATCAGTGCAGTGCTGCACCTGCTCCAAATAGGCCCATCTGAGGTGCTCACTACTCTCCATCTCCAAATTCAGCACTCTTGGCAGCTCTCACTCCTGGAGACGCCCGCTGCTGCATCCCTACTTGTAACACTGTGATTTCCTCCCTGGACTCCTCGAGCCTGCATACCTCCACTGTTCAATCTGGCCCACTCTGCTAATGCTGCGCTCCTGCCCCACCCTCGTTTTCAAACCTCTTATCCCCCTTCTGCTCATTTTGTGTCTTCTCCCTCTCCCCCTTCACCACCGCCCCTTGCTCCTGGCTGTCCTTCTTAGCTTCCTGCCTCCACTTCCCCCTGACTCTCTCAGGGTTCTCCAATGGAATGCTGGCGGTCTCTGAGCCAGAAGCATTGAACTGTTTCACTTTCTTTCATCCCATCCCATTGACCTAATTTGCATGCAGGAATCCAATCTTAACTCATCTTCCTCTTTCCGAATTCCTGGATTCTCTGCTCTGCATTTTGATCGTATCCACTCCCGGTGTGGCATTCTCTCTCGTGATGCTACGCACGCTAGCAGTGGCATCATCATTTTTGTCAGGCAGGGCTTATCTTTCTCTGAACTTTCTATCTCCTCTCTTTCTTTGCTTGATCCCTACTCTGATTATGTAGGGGTCAACATCTCTTTAAACAACTCCTCTTCGCTTTCTTTTCTTAATGTGTACACTCTCCCTATTTGCTTTTTTTTGACAGATAGCAGAACTAACTCCTTTTTGCCCTCCATTCGTCCCTTGTCCCAAAATCTCTTCATTCTGGAGGACTTCAATTGCCCTCACCCCTCTGGGACTCAAGAGGTACTTCTCACACCCATGGAAAGTATTTGATTGGGTTATCTCTTCTGACCTCCTCCTCAATGACCTTGACACACCCACCCTTCTCCATTGCCTATGTGGCAGTCACTCCTCCCCTGATATTTCCTTAGCTCCTTACTCTCTCACCCTTTCTTGCTCCTGGGAGGTGCTTCAGGACCAAGATTGTGATCACCTACCAATGCTTCTATCTACTCCACTTTCTCTGGTCTTTTGCCCCAACGAGCATCCCCCTTCCTTCAACTTTCAGAAAGCTTGCTGGGATGACTTTGACTCTTACTGTTCTTCTGCAGAGGAATACTTGTCTCTTTTTCTTTCCTCTGCTGCTGCTCTTTTTACCTCTCTGGCACTGAATGCGGCCAAATCTTCCATTCCTTTCGGCTGCATCAAACGCCATCCTAAAGCCTGGTGGTCCACTGAGGTGGAAGGTGCAGTTAGTGAAGATGCATGGCTTTGGCTGCTGCTCACAGAAGTGATCAAAATCACCAGGCTTACATCTCTGCTTCCTGATGCACCTCGTGAGTCATCACCAAGACCAAGACTGAGGCATGGCAGACGACTTGCTCTTCTCTTTCACCCAAAAACTGCATACTCTCTCCTTCACTCTCTGGCTTTTCTTACTACTCTCCTAATTTCCCAAACTGTTCTTCTTCCAGAGAGTTGGCTTCGATTTTCGCTGATTACCTGAGATCTCACTTTTCTGTTTCTCAGCCAAAGGCCGTGCATAGCAAAGCCAGAGACTACCTTTCTGAGCTCCACCAAGCCACGTGCCCAGAGGAGTCTCACTCGTCCATTTGCTCTCCCTTCTCTCCTGCTGAATTTCTTGCAGCTGCCTCTAACCTTTTCTCCTCTGCTGCCTCTGGCCCAGACAAAGTTGTCTGTCCCATGCTAATGGCATCTTCCTTGCTCTGCCATGGATTTTCTTCTTCACATCGTCAATCTTTCCTGGACTTTGCATTCCTTTCCTTCCACTTGGAAGACATCTTCTATTATTCCCATACACAAGATGGGAAAGCCTCTCGACTTCCTTCCAGCCTATCTCGAGCTTCCTTCCAGCCTATCTCTCTCATCTCCTGCGTGTCAAAGCTTTTTGAATGCATCATTCTATCCCGTCTACTCTTTTTTCTGGAATCTAATTCCATTCTCTCTCCCCACCAGGCTGGTTTCTGCCCTGGACGGTCTACTCTATATCAAATTCCTTCTCGTCTTTCTCAGTCCATTTCGAATGGGTTTAACAAACCCAGGCCATGCTCTTGAACGATTATCTCTACTATTGATTTCTTGAAATCTTTTTACTCTGTCTGGCATCCCACCCTATTCCATAAACTCATTTCCGCTGGCCTCCCTCCTTGCTTTGCTCACTGGACTCCATCTTTCCTTTCTGATAGGCATGCTTGCATGGTTTTTCAAAATCACAAAAGTTGTTCCTTTTGAGTTCGTCGAGGTGTTCTGCAAGGTTCCGTTCTTGGCCTTGTACTTTTCTTTCTTTTCATCAATGATCTTCTGGCTTCCCTGTCTTATTCCGTCAGCTGCTCTCTTTATGCTGACGATCTGGCCATTTGGTCCTCCTCCCCCTCGGTCCCCTCTGCAATGGAGGCCACACAAGGGGCTCTGTTTTGATTGGAGCGCTGGTCTGAGTACTGGTGTCTTCCTCCCAATCCGAGAAAATGTGAGGCCTTCTTCTCAGTGGATCCTCACCAAGCTAAATTCTAGCCCAACTTCCTCTTACTTGGCTCCTGCCTTCATTTCAATCCCATTTCAACTTTTGAAAGTTATAGGCGAAGATATGGAAATTGTAAACCTTGCACCTAATTGGCAAAGCAGTATACGGGCGTAAGAGAAATTAACAATTGTTAAATGCCCCTTATGCCCGTATGCTGCTTTGCCAATTAGGTGCAAGGTTTACAATTCCAACTTTTGTTGGGGTCATCTTTGACCACACTCTTTCCTTTTCTAAACATGTATCTTCGCTGAAGGCCAAGTTCTTCCCACGTCTCAAGGCCTTATGCTGTATCTTCGTTTCCACATAGGAGGGAAGAATGGAGAGAGAAAAAAAATTGGTTCTGCTAGCCTTCGTAGAAGAACGAATAGGGGGAGCATAAACATTAAGAAATGAGAGCGAGGAGAAGTTGTTTAGAGAGATGTCGACCTCTATATAATCAGAGTAGGGGTCAAGCGAAGAAAGAGAGGAGGTAGAAAGCTCAGAGAAGGATGAGCCCTGCTTGACGAAAATGATGACGTCGCAGCTAGTGTCTGCGACATTAGTAGAAAAAATACCAGATCGGGAGTGGGTGCCATGGGATTGCAGAGCAGAGAATCCAGGGATCTGAAAAGAGGAAGATAAATTAGGTTACATTCTTGGATATATATAAGGTCAACGGGATGAGACAAAATAAAGTGTGGTAGTTTAGTGCTCCTGGCTTGAAGACCCCCAGCATTCCATTGAAAAACCCTGAGAGAGTTAGGGAGGGGAAGAAAAAGCAGGAGGTGTAGAGAAACAGCCAGGAGCATGAGGCGGC
This sequence comes from Trididemnum clinides, assembly GCA_963675345.1. Taxonomy (NCBI): domain Eukaryota; kingdom Metazoa; phylum Chordata; class Ascidiacea; order Aplousobranchia; family Didemnidae; genus Trididemnum; species Trididemnum clinides. Next base: position 3,070,751 of record OY776292.1, on the reverse strand, counting down.
GATGAGAGTGCAGAGGGAGAAGATACAAAGTGAGCAGAAAAAGGATAAGAGGTTTAAAGATGAGGGTGGGGTGCAAGTGCTGCATTAGCAGAAGGGGGCCAGATTGAGCAATGAAGATATACCAGATGGAGGAGTCCGAGGAGAAAGGCACAGTGCTGGTAGGTGTAGAATCTCAAAAAAAGCAGGGAGGGCAGCTCCAGGAGTGAGAGCTGCCAAGAGTTCTGAATCTAAAAAAGGAGAGTAGTGAGCACTTTAAATGAACTTAATTAGAGCATGTGCAGCATTGCACTGACCTACCCCGCCAGGTCACATTTCCAGCGCACACTAAATAGGGAAAGACAGGGCAAGGGTTAGGATGAACGTTACCGCTCATCAGGAGAAGGAGAAGAATGAGAAGACGGGCAAGAAAAAGGCAGGAGTAGAGAGAAGACAGGCCAATGTTAAAGAGACTGCGTGCTACCCTTCTGTGATCGTTCAGGGGGCTGCATGGTGAAAAAATGGTTTGTGTGAGGGGAGTGCCTGGGGTAACTGGGACCCTCGGGAAGTCCAACAGCCATTTTGACCCAACCCAAATGGGTCGGGGACCGCACCACCACGTTGAGGCGGTTGTTGATTGGTACAGTTCAATTTTGCTTGCTTTACATTTACATACTACATATACGACAGAAATTTCGCACTTCACTATCCAAAAAGATTAGAGTCAATACGTGTGATGGCAAACTGGTTAGAGCGTCCGCTTCGCAGTCAGTAGACCAGGGGTTCATTCCCCTTGTCGAGTCAAACCAAAAGACTTTAAAAAATTGCATCTGCAGCTTCCCTGCTTGGCGTTTGGCATTTAGGGGAGGTTGTGGAGAACAAGCTGGCAAGTTTGCTTGTTGTGTCCTTGGGCAAGGCACTTAATGGGATGCCCTGTCTTTATGTGGAAGACAGGTGGCCCATAAATCTCGAAAAAGGCAACTCCCAAGAGAGTGCGGACTTCCTGTCCAAAGTATAGCGATACAATTCGCTTTCTCATGAATGGAGGATAACTATGGCAAATAAAACAAAACAAAACGTGTTTTGAGGACGAACAGAAGGTTTGTAATGATGTTTAGAGTTAAAGTTAACTCAAAGTCAGAGTTAGTTGAGGTTAGAGGGAAATCAACGCTATGCGGTGTAATTTGTTGTTGTGACAACAAGTTATTGTCAAGAGCTGTAATATGAAATCCTACGATTTAGATCTGAGAAGCATTAAGTTAACTGTTGTAAAAGTAGTTGTAAGTAGAGAAGGAACTTGTAACAACTGTCTATTTGTTGAAATGTTTAATTATTTTTTGAATTGTAGTAACGAAATATTTGATTTTCTTGCAAGCATTTCGTGATTGCTAAGTTTTTGTTAGTGGAAGTTCCGTGACAAACGCAAAAGTAGATTAGGGGCTCTGCGATGACAAAAAGATTGAAAAGCACTGTTCTACATTCAGTCCTCTCCTCCATCTTTCCTTTTTCCTCAAACTCTGTGGCAGATCTGGCAGGAACTGTCTTTTCGCTCCTGTTTTATCAGTCTACAGAGGGCTTCCAAGCATTCTTTTCTCCCAGGAAACGACGTAACTGATGAATTGGCCAGATGGGGAATACTACTTGCGCCCTCTGCAATCCCTTGTAGTCTTTTTCCTCTTATCTCTCGTATCCAGTTTTGTTTTTTCTCAAACTGGAGGCATACTGTCTCATCTGAATTCTTTGATGTGCAGGTTCTCTGGATTTCCACTGAGGAACTTGTGCTCCCTCATCACACTCGTTGTGTTCTTTTCTGTTTACGCTGCAACAAACACAGCCTTCTGTTAAGTTCTTATCTCTCTAGGATTGGCAGAATCGAGAATCCTTCCTGCAGCACCTGTGGACACTCGTCCCAGAACATCTCTCATTTCATTCTGCATTGTCCAGCTACAGACTCTTTGCACTGCTCACTCTTTGACGACTCTTTGTCTCTCTACAACCTCTGGTCCAGGCCCTAGAAAGTTGCCCAGCTTCTGGGACTTCGTGGTCTTCCACCATGCTCCCATCCCTTGAAAGGGGTTGGGTAAACAACCACATTCTTGAAAATCGTTTTTTGCCATAATTAAAGGTTAAGATCTTTCGTTTTAGAGAAAACCTTTGATTGAATGGACTAGGTCATACATATTCCCCCAAATACAATTTTTTTGTGGAAATCAGGTTCAAATGCCTCTTTGTTGGTAAAAGGTTGCTGACCCCTGTTTTAATCTAATATGACAGACTAGTAGCCCTGCCTGGGAACGCTGGATAGTCTGGATATAAAATTTTCTTGAATTGGATTCTTTTGATCACTTTTGCACACCATACTAACACACCAAAAATACATTTCAACCGTTTTTCAAAAACGTAAAACTAAGAAGAAGCAAAAACAAAAAAACGGAAAAAAAGCAAACCCACTTTATCATAAAGTTTCATGGTGAAATATAAGAGCTTGTTACACTCACATGATAATGTAGGCCAACTACATGACACTGTGGTGGTATAGGAATAAAAATAATCTTGGGTTACTACCACAATTGAGATTAATGACTGGTATGATCTTGAGAAGTGTCAGCAAAAATACTGATGCAAGTGTAGGCCCCCAAAAATTCTCGTCTTAGTAAATATTTTACCACTTTCGGTGCATTTTGTGGCAAATGTTAGGACCATCCCATCTTCACAAATTCTTGAAAATCTCAACGGATCTGCATGAATAATAAAATTGGCCAAAATCAATGTGGGGCAAGGACAACACAATGGAAAGAGGAAGCAAGACTTTCTTTTTACAAGAGTGGTGGGCAGGGGGATAAAAATAAGGGACACTAAAGTTGCTTTGAATTAATTTTTTAAGGCAATTGATCACCATCGCTTAAGCGCTTGTTCATACTCTCTTATGTTAATGTGTTTAGTAGCCTATATTCACAAGTTTTTTCTTGAAAGTAATCGAATTACAATTTCGGTAGCTTACAACAAAAACTAAAAGGCACTTTTTGAATAACTTGTCCAAGCCTGCAGATGTTCCGAGTTATTAGAAGCGATTGACTAGTTATCACAAAACCAGAAAATGTAGATTTATTACTGTAGATTAACTGCAATGTGGACAAGTATATGAACTACATAAATCGGATGTTTTATCTGATGATTGGACAAACATTTATGGTACCAGTCTCTGCAGTCCCCATTGCTAATAATCATTTCTTCATTACTTGTTTTTTTGCAGTTGTTTTGAAGTGCAAATAAGGAATATCTTCCAATAGATAAAGAGAAAGAGACTACTTTAAAAAAGTTTTTAGATGATGTAAACCCTCTTGGACTTTTGCAATTAACCACAAAATTCTCTCTCTATTTCCTTGACGGAAAACTTTAATCTCGTTGCTTGGAATCAAGTTTTTCATGTTTTGATTTTTTCTTCCGGTTCGGATGTTATATTAGTTGCAACCCAATTTTTTACTGATTTTGAATTCAAATCGTTGCAATCAAAGAGGCAACCGTTGCCGTCTATAAAACTGTACTTTCAAGCATACACTTTGCAATCGTAACTATTCTTTTGAATGTTCAAGTCTGTAGATGCAGTGATGTCCCAATCTTTTCTGTTCCAAAATCAAGTGTACTTCAAAAGGGATGAGAGTCGGTAATATTTTTAGGGGAAAGTGTATTCCTTATTTTCCTCATTCATATTCTTTTACTATTGCTTCCATTTCCTTCCATCATCAAACAACTCAATTCTTAATTTATTTATGTACAATCATCATTTGAGTCGAGGGGTGGCCAACCAAGGCGCATTGCACCAAATTTGGCGCATTGCATGTTTAGAGGTGGCGCATTCCAGGTTTAGGATTGTTCAGGCAATTTGGGTAAGTGTCCTTTCATCTGGCCGAAAAATTTGTCACTCCAATAACATCTCCAAAAAAAAAAAAAAAAAAAAACAGTCCGCACTTGGTTGGCCTCACGTTTGGTGGCATCTTTAAGCCAAAAGTGATGGAAAAAGTGCAGCGAAACAGGGGATGACCTTTTTTTTTTTTTGGAGATCACCGCTGAATATGGCCTTGTTTTGACTTCAAAGTATATATATATTACTACACCTTTGAGAGCGATGAAAAGCTATGAATGTTTGTGAGGCGAAAAATTTTGGCGCATGGACTGAAAAGGTTGGCCACCCCTGCCTTACATTTATGGCGCATCTGACACGGGTTGGTAGAAGAGTTGGCGCTTTGCATAAAAAGCTTGGCCACCCCTGTTTTAGTCCAACGATCCATTCATTAGTAACAGAATAAATGAAAACTACATGTAAATCCAATGACTAACGGAGAAAAAAAAACATATGACACTTCAGCTAAGTTTAGACTTAACCACAAGATTCGAGGGAATTTTTATTTTGACTTTCTCTAAAACTTTAAATTCTATGATTTGTCATCGTCAAAACAACTGAATTCTTAATGTATTTAAGTACAGTCAGTTGGTCTGTAAGCTATCATAATTTTGGTCCATCAATCCATTTATAAGCTGCGGGGTGAATGAAAACTTTGAATCCAATGATTAAAGGAAAGAAAATCATATGACACTTCAGTTAAATTCAGACTTAACAGCAAGATTCAACAGCAGTGGAGCTTGTTGAATAAAATAATTATAAAATTCAAATTAGAATAACACAGTACAGTACATTGCGTAGACAAGCAAGTTGGGAGAATTAATGCAATATTTCCCGATAGTACTGGCAAAAAGTACAAAACGCAAGATGTTTAAAAATGATACGCTTTTCATTGACAGAAAAATTAGTTTGTAGCTTGTAAATGCCCTCTTTGCCTTGCTCATAAATTGATCCAAAGTACAAGACACTCGAAATCTAAAAGTTTATATCAACTATATTCAGAGATAGGTGGTATCAAGATGCATGTATGAGTGATCGGGATTGCGCCAAACTTTGATATCCAGATTGGTATGGCTTTAGCATTTCACAGAAAAATCTCTAAATAGGATCAACTTCTTGTAATTTAGAGTAGAACCCATAGACAAAATCGCAAATCGAAAGCTCAAACTTAAATCATCCAACCTAAACACATCATTTAAGCAACAAACCTGAATACTTGATGTCTGGTGTAAAAATTTCGTACTTGTTGGTCGGGCGCCTTCACTAATCTGTCTCAACAAACAGTGAGCACTCCCTTGCATTTATTAAGACAGCTAAGATGTCAGATATTTACGTTCTTCAAATTTAATTTTGCTACCGTAGAAACGGCTGTGCACGATCTTGAACGCTGTTTTCCGGAACTCAATTGACTGTTCTATGACAGTTGATGTTGATTGTGCGTGTACAACCCGTCACATGCATCGAAATCAGGAGGAGTTTGCTTTTGGACAAGTGTTTTTTTGAAAATTAAGATGTTATTTCAGCATGTTTTGTTGCCATAGCAACGGCTTGTGCACGATCTTGAACGCTGTTTTCCGAAACTCCATAGACTGTATTGTGAGATATTTATTGATTGTGCGTGCACAAGTCGTCACTTAAATTTAATTCACAAGTGTTTTTCATCTAGATGAACAATGTTTGACGCAGTATTGATTCAGCATGTTTTGTTGTCATAACAACAGTTTGCGCATGTTGTTGTAGATATAGGTCAGTTCTCTGGAGCAATTGCTTGCGTTCTCAATTTTGATTTTATAAAAATTTGCTTAATAGAATTAATTATATTTTGTTTCTGCTATCGATTTAGGCCTTTTTTTTTCAAAGCCATTTTGGCAAGTCTCCTTTCTGCAGACTAGAATAGTCTTGCGATTTGGTTAGTTCCCATAACATCCATCTGTCTTCTTCCAACGGTTTTTGTAACTTCTGGTTTTCTTCTAACCATTTTTTCAACTTTTGACTGTAGCCAGTCAAAGCTTCGCTTAAGATTTTCTAGATAAAGTTTTTTTCAATTCTTCTAGCTTTCCAGAGGGTTTTTTCCAGGGGACGTCTTAAGTGTAACATCAGTTGTCTCCTAGTTTAACTTCTTTTTAGTGACTCTATGTACCCTCAAAACTCTAAAGGCTAGCAAAGAGAAACTTTGATATCTATAATTTTTATCTTCTGTCACCTGCATATTTATTTTGGAACTAAGTTTTGTGGCCGCATGCCCTGCTTATTACGCCAGTGGCTGTTCTAAGCAGTGGATCTAGCCTTTAACAAAAAAGGTGTTTCCCCTACAATGTGGTAGGATCGCTATCATAGTTTGGCCGGTCCAATGAGTCCGTTGCCCTCTCTGTGGTACAAGAAACCATATGCTTGCACTTAGGGAAGACATTGAGACTATTGTATCTTAGCCCCAACTTTTGACGAAATGGGCAGAGGTCAGAATACCAAAGTACTACCCTTCTATGTTACACCAACAGAGCGGTCTACATTTTTACAAAGTTTAAAAATACAGATAGTTTTAGAAGATGTTGATTTTAAATCAATGATATATCTCTATCGCACCGAATGAAAAGAAAGCACTCTTTATATAAAGCACTCTTAAATTTCAAGCCATTAAGCATTGTGTCTTCTAATTTTCTGCACAGGATTGTGAGTGTTTAAACTCTTTCTTTGCATTTGCTCTGCCTCTTGTCTGTTGCTGTCTACCAGTGGAGTCAGTTGCAAATCCTGGCATCCTGATTAGGTTGCACTTACAAAACAATAGTTATTGTAAATTTTCTGACTTTAAGTAAACTCTGTTACCGTTTGCAATGTCTCTTTCAATTTGAATTTTCTCAAACAGCAACAGCTGAGTGGAGGACTTAATTGGCGCCAATTTTCCCAACTTTTCATGTCATATGTAATTTGATTTCAAAAACAATAAGGATAAAATAAAACAGTGAAATGAGTCAGGGTGACTCGTTGGGGGGGGGGGGGAAGGCCTCAGAGAGAAGAGAGATGGGGGAGGACAAGATGCAGTCGGTGATGGCGTGACTAGCTGCTCGGTGGAGGTGTCCCAATTTGGTGATATTGGTAGCGCTTAAGAAAGGAAACCATTCAGGTGAAGAATATGTGACAGGGAGCCAAAAAAAAATTTATACAGAAGAGTGAGGGACTCTTTAGAAGGGCCCCATGAAGAAGCAGAGATACAGCATAAGGCCTTGAGACGTGGGAAGAACTTGGCCTTCAGCAAAGATACATGTTTAGAAAAGGAAAGAGTGTGGTCAAAGATGACCCCAGCAAAAGTTGGAATTGTAAACCTTGCACCTAATTGGCAAAGCAGCATACGGGCATAAGGGGCATTTAACAATTGTTAATTTCTCTTACGCCCGTATACTGCTTTGCCAATTAGGTGCAAGGTTTACAATTTCCATATCTTCGCCTATAACTTTCAAAAGTTGAAATGGGATTGAAATGAAGGCAGGAGCCAAGTAAGAGGAAGTTGGGCTAGAATTTAGCTTGGTGAGGATCCACTGAGAAGAAGGCCTCACATTTTCTCGGATTGGGAGGAAGACACCAGTACTCAGACCAGCGCTCCAATCAAAACAGAGCCCCTTGTGTGGCCTCCATTGCAGAGGGGACCGAGGGGGAGGAGGACCAAATGGCCAGATCGTCAGCATAAAGAGAGCAGCTGACGGAATAAGACAGGGAAGCCAGAAGATCATTGATGAAAAGAAAGAAAAGTACAAGGCCAAGAACGGAACCTTGCAGAACACCTCGACGAACTCAAAAGGAACAACTTTTGTGATTTTGAAAAACCATGCAAGCATGCCTATCAGAAAGGAAAGATGGAGTCCAGTGAGCAAAGCAAGGAGGGAGGCCAGCGGAAATGAGTTTATGGAATAGGGTGGGATGCCAGACAGAGTAAAAAGATTTCAAGAAATCAATAGTAGAGATAATCGTTCAAGAGCATGGCCTGGGTTTGTTAAACCCATTCGAAATGGACTGAGAAAGACGAGAAGGAATTTGATATAGAGTAGACCGTCCAGGGCAGAAACCAGCCTGGTGGGGAGAGAGAATGGAATTAGATTCCAGAAAAAAGAGTAGACGGGATAGAATGATGCATTCAAAAAGCTTTGACACGCAGGAGATGAGAGAGATAGGCTGGAAGGAAGCTCGAGATAGGCTGGAAGGAAGTCGAGAGGCTTTCCCATCTTGTGTATGGGAATAATAGAAGATGTCTTCCAAGTGGAAGGAAAGGAATGCAAAGTCCAGGAAAGATTGACGATGTGAAGAAGAAAATCCATGGCAGAGCAAGGAAGATGCCATTAGCATGGGACAGACAACTTTGTCTGGGCCAGAGGCAGCAGAGGAGAAAAGGTTAGAGGCAGCTGCAAGAAATTCAGCAGGAGAGAAGGGAGAGCAAATGGACGAGTGAGACTCCTCTGGGCACGTGGCTTGGTGGAGCTCAGAAAGGTAGTCTCTGGCTTTGCTATGCACGGCCTTTGGCTGAGAAACAGAAAAGTGAGATCTCAGGTAATCAGCGAAAATCGAAGCCAACTCTCTGGAAGAAGAACAGTTTGGGAAATTAGGAGAGTAGTAAGAAAAGCCAGAGAGTGAAGGAGAGAGTATGCAGTTTTTGGGTGAAAGAGAAGAGCAAGTCGTCTGCCATGCCTCAGTCTTGGTCTTGGTGATGACTGACGAGGTGCATCAGGAAGCAGAGATGTAAGCCTGGTGATTTTGATCACTTCTGTGAGCAGCAGCCAAAGCCATGCATCTTCACTAACTGCACCTTCCACCTCAGTGGACCACCAGGCTTTAGGATGGCGTTTGATGCAGCCGAAAGGAATGGAAGATTTGGCCGCATTCAGTGCCAGAGAGGTAAAAAGAGCAGCAGCAGAGGAAAGAAAAAGAGACAAGTATTCCTCTGCAGAAGAACAGTAAGAGTCAAAGTCATCCCAGCAAGCTTTCTGAAAGTTGAAGGAAGGGGGATGCTCGTTGGGGCAAAAGACCAGAGAAAGTGGAGTAGATAGAAGCATTGGTAGGTGATCACAATCTTGGTCCTGAAGCACCTCCCAGGAGCAAGAAAGGGTGAGAGAGTAAGGAGCTAAGGAAATATCAGGGGAGGAGTGACTGCCACATAGGCAATGGAGAAGGGTGGGTGTGTCAAGGTCATTGAGGAGGAGGTCAGAAGAGATAACCCAATCAAATACTTTCCATGGGTGTGAGAAGTACCTCTTGAGTCCCAGAGGGGTGAGGGCAATTGAAGTCCTCCAGAATGAAGAGATTTTGGGACAAGGGACGAATGGAGGGCAAAAAGGAGTTAGTTCTGCTATCTGTCAAAAAAAAGCAAATAGGGAGAGTGTACACATTAAGAAAAGAAAGCGAAGAGGAGTTGTTTAGAGAGATGTTGACCCCTACATAATCAGAGTAGGGATCAAGCAAAGAGAGGAGATAGAAAGTTTAGAGAAAGATAAGCCCTGCCTGACAAAAATGATGATGCCACTGCTAGCATGTGTGGCATTATGAGAGAGAATGCCACACCGGGAGTGGGTGCGATCAAAATGCAGAGAAGAGAATCCAGGAATTCGGAAAGAGGAAGATGAGTTAAGATTGGATTCCTGGATACAGATAAGATCAACAGGTTGGGATGAAAGAAAGTGAAGCAGTTCAGTGCTTCTGGCTTGAAGACCGCCAGCATTCCATTGGAGAACCCTGAGAGAGTTAGGGGGGAGAGGAAGCAGGAGGCATAAAAGGACAGCCAGGAGCAAGGGACAGTGGTGAGAGGGCAGAGGGAGATGACAAAAAATGGGTCGACGAGGATAAAAGGTTTGAAGGTGAGGGCAGGGCAAAGTGCAGCATTAGCAGACAAAGGGCTACATTGTACAGTGGAGGTATGCATGTCGGAGGAGTCCGAGGGAGCAAATCACAGTGTTACAAGTGGGACACAGTAGGGGGGCGTCTCCAAGAGTGAGAGCTGACAAGAGTACTGAATTTGGAGAGGGAAAGTTGTGAGCACCTCAGATGGGCCTATTTGGAGCAGGTGCAGCACTGCACTGACTTGCCCCGTCAGGTCACATTTCCAGCACACATGGAGCAGGGAAAGATGGGGCCAGGGTTGGGATGAATGTTACTGCTCATCAAAAGAAGAATAAAAAGACAAAGATAAGCAAGAGAAAAGAGAAAACAGGCGACCAATTTTAAAGAAGCTGTGTGCTGCTCTTCTGCAGTCGTTCAGGAGGCAGCATAGTGAAAAAATGAAATAGAGTGCCTGGGGTAACCGTGACCCTTGGGAAGTCCAACAACCATTTTAACCCAACCCAAATGGGGTCAGGGACCGCACCACCAGGCTGAGGTGGCTGTTGATTGGTGCAGAATTTCAAGACTTGCTCACCTGGTTCACACTTTCTCAACAGATGTGTTCTCCACAAAAGGAAAAGGCAAGAGCCACAGATTGCCAATCTTTGGGTTAAAACTATCGGTTTAGCCAAGTGCACTAGCTTCATGTAAAAAACATAGCTGAGAGCAGCAACACAAAATGATTATAAATAGGAGCATCACCTCTATGGTAGTAATCCCGATCATGGTTCTCTTTAATGAAGACTGGTCTTACTTAAAAACATCCAATCACTTCAAATGCCATTTGTTTCCTTCAATATGTACTGGAAGCAAAACCAAATTTAGGGTTGGGCACCATAACAGCGGTCGTCTTATGATTACAGAAATAAATAAGGCTGTGGTAGGTTAGTTTTATGGTGCGACTCCTCTTGAAATGAATTTATAATCTCTATTTTTCGGCTCCACTTATGCACCTTGATTCCTGCAGGGAGATAGAAGCCATGCCACCTTCCAAATGCTTTCATATTACCAGTGTTGTTGTCAAAATCAGCTCAACCGGCTTATGCATGTGCAAGCCATCACATAGATCAAAATCAGGAGGAGTTTACCACCCAATAGGGGTTTCTTTGAGAAACAAATTTTGATTAAAAATGTTTTGTAGCTATAGCAATGGCTTGTGCATGATCTTGAACACCGTTTTCCAGTATTCAATTAACTGTACTATGACATGTGATATTGAATGTGCATACACAAGCCATCACATGGATTGAAATCAGGAGGAGTTTGCATCTGGACAAGTATTTTTTAAACACAAAAATATTGATTCAGCACGTTTTAATGTCCTAGCAATGGCCTGTGCATGATCTTGAACGCTGTTTTACGATACTCAATTGACTGTTCTATGACAGTTGATGTTGATTGTGCATGCACAACCCATCACATGAATTGAAATCAGGAGGAGTTTGCGTCTAGCCAAATGTTTTTTGAACACTAAAATGCTATTTCAGCATGTTTTGTTGCCATAGCAATGGCTTGTGCACGATCTTAAATACTTTTTTTTAGAACTCCATTGGCTGCACTACGAGATGATGTAGTGCAGTTGATGGAGTACCAGAAAGTTTGTTTGTTTGTTTATCTTTCACAAGTGCTTTTTTATCTAGGTGTTCAATATTTGTGCAGTATTGTTCAGCATGTTAGCAACAGTTTGCGCATGTTGTCGTAGATATAGGTCGATTCTCTCGAGCAATTGCTTGCGTTCTCAATGAATTTTGATTTTGAAAAACTTTGTTTAATGGCATTAATTATATTTTGTTTATGATATTGATTTAGGCCTTTTTTTCTCAAAGCCATTTTGGCAAGTCTCCTTTCTGCGAATTACAATAGTCTGCGGACTATTTCAGTCCGCAATTTGGTTAGTTCTGTGGTTATGGTTTAGCAGCAGGTGTGGTATAGAAAAGAGGAGTCAAAAAAATTAAAAGGAGACTTGGAACACAAATTCTATTGAAAAGCAAAAGAAACCAGACATGGAGGTGTTGACCTGATGGTGAAAATGAGAGCTGGTTAAATCTGTGATGGAAGTTAAAAAAGGGAATCCATGAATCCAAATCTGTGGATATAGTACTGCATGAAAAAATAGTGACTATGATTTCAGTCCAAGGACCTCCAAATGGAAGGAATAAAGAAAAGAAAAAAGTTTTATCATGACTTTTCAGCTGAAGTGCAATCAAAGAACGGGAAATGTTTTGTGCTGGGAGATTTCAATGGTTATGTTGGAAGCTCTGCCTATGGATAAAGAGTTCATGGTGACTATGCTTGGAAAGAATGCAATAGTAATAGTGAAAAGGTCCTAGAGCTCATGGACAGTTTTGACATGGTGATTGGCAACATTCAAAAAGGAAGCTGAAAGATTAATCACTTAAAGGTCTGAGGATTGTGTAACTGTGGTTGACTATGTTTTGGTGCCAAAGAAAGTTATGAAGAATGTCAAAAATGTAAAGGTAATTCCAGGAGAGAAATGTTTTTGGCAACACTGGTTGTTTATCATAAATTTAATGTTGGTAGACATATTTTCCATCAGAGAGTTTAAAAATATAAAATTCCAGAAGAGTGAAACTGTGGAGCTTAAAATAGGAAAAAGAAATTCGAAAAGTGATGAAAGAATAAATAAAAGAAATTGCAAAGGAATAGGAATGTTGGGAAGACTGAATTTAGAACATCCAGAGATCTGCCAAAAAAGTTTGCAAAATATCAAGAGGAGACCAGAAACAAAATACAACATGGTGGTAAAATATACAAGTAAAAGAGACCATCAAAAAGAAAAGATTTCACGGTAAAAGATGGCAAAAGGATAGACAATACAACAAGAGTTATATTGCTGATACAAGGACTGTATTGCCGATATACAGATGACATTTTTACTGTCTTCCATAATGAAGAAGAATGCAACGAGTTTCCTACTCTTATGAATTCCTCATACCTCTCTTTGCTGCACTTTTGAAAAAAGAGAATAATCGTCCCTTATCTTTTGTGGGTGTGCTGGTGGAGAAAAGTGATTCTCAATTCATCACATTTGTGTACAGAAACCTAACTTCACAGGCAGGTACGTATGTTGAAATTGTTTTTGCCCCGAGAAGTTGAAAATCAATCTCATTACTACGCTTGTCCACAGAGCCTTGGCCATTTGCTTTTCATCTACTTTTCAAGCTGAACTTACCAAGATTTTATCAATCTTTCAGAACAAAGGTTACCTGTATCACCCTTGTCAACACAGTTTTGACCAAGAAGATCTAACAGTTCCACAAATCCTTGCATTTTGGTCCCAAAAAATGTTCAATATACCTGCATTTACCATTGCTAGAAAATGTTTCAACGAGGTTTGAAACTCAGATCAAAACAGTTGTTAAAAATGCTGTTTATTTGCCATCCAATCTCACATCGTCTACACTACTAGACAACTCCTGTTAGTAACCAATAAAATGTACTACCTGCTTTTTATCATAGCAATGTTGTCTACCAATTCCTGTGCCACTATAACAGTTGGTATGTGGGTTGTACTTCCCAAAGATTGCAACAAAAAATCCAACAACATGTTCCCAAATCCATCTTGCCAGGACATACTCCATATAGCTGCAGATATCCTTCTTGCTCCAGCCAATCCAGTAGGAGTCCACCTGAAACCTCATACTCAGCAATTGGACATCTTTTGCAAAACCCATCAGGAATACAAGATAAAATTTTCAATCCTCATCCCCTGATGCATGACCTTCCATCTTTCCTCTCTGAAGCCACATATATAAAAATGTCAGAACCAGACCTATGCTAACAAAGAGAGTTTGTATATAGCTTCAAGCTGTCACACTAGACGCTCATTCTCCTTGGTTGCTGCTGACTAGTCGGTGCAAATGCACCTTTTCTGTGTTTGTGCCTTCTATTTTCCACAATTTTATTGTTTGTGTTTCTGCTGTAAAAGCCAATGCACTTCTCTCTTCCTCATTCTGATGTATATTCCCTTGATAAGGGTCAGATGAAAAGCTTTTAAATAAATTTATTTGTATTTGCTATTAATGATATTTAAAATATATTTGTTAGGTTCTGTCATATCACAGCAGATCAGCATTCTTTTGGACAATTGGTCACTGTCACATAATGTCACCAGCTTAGGTATGATCTAAGCTTGCCAGCAAAGACAAAATTGTACTTCATTCATATGAAGTAAAGACAAAAAGTACTGGCATAAGAAATGTGCAAACGTTGTCTACAATATAGCCTTTATTGGTTACCACAACAAATAACAAAAACATAAATGAACAATTTACTAATTCCACAATGCTGCTAATTGTGAGAAAGATGCTGTAATTCAATATATAAGACCAATTACATGGAAAAAAAATCTTGCTACTGTGCTATAACGAATTAAATAATGTACTGGATGCATGTCAAGTAAACACTCAAAGCGTCTATTTTATAAGTAAAAAGATGGATGTCAAAAATGTAGACTCTAATGAATTTAATTAGAGTTTAATTGAGCAGCTAGTTATTTACTTACTCAACAAATATTTCTATGTGGTCCTAAGTTTTTGATTAAGTCAAAAATCTAGAAAGTATTGGGAATAACAAGTGATGCATCTGTTTCTTCTGCTTGCGTGTTACCCAGAAATGCAATTTTCATGTAAATCAAATCCATGACGATTTAATATGGTGTTTCAACTGCTTCTGAAGACATACAAAAGCGGAAATGTCTGTATTTAGAAATCAATGAGAAACACGTCAAGCTTCTATTTGTTCAGTTCATGTCGCTCAAATGATGCCAAACTGTGAACAAAGTCTTATCTAGTTCAGAAAATCAGCAAACAATTGATAGCCAATATGACTGTTTAAACATTTATTGCATTCTGCTCATTTTGGTTTACGCTTAACTGCAAGCTGTTGCATTTTTTATTGTGTGAAAAACTGGAATGCTACATATGCAAAAATATGTAGCATTTCAAAGTTTACTATACAATTATTTATAGTATCACGCGTAATAAGATAATTTTCATACAAAGATAATGATTATAATCTGTAGCCTTTACTATAGGGCAAAGCTCGCATTGAATGATTTATACTCTTATATGTTAATTGTTGTGTTGATCCTTTAGAAGAGCAATGCATGTAATTAACTACACTTTTTGTTTGCATATACGATACAATTTCTTGATGTCTTAAAACTGAAGTTGGAGGAAAGCAAGAGAATGCTCTACACAAAAGTTTCACAAATACGTTATGGAAAAGTCTACAACAATATGCCCGCATTCCCCAATAGCTCTTTAATGGGCAAGGGGTGCAAAGAATCTCTGGATTACAAAAAGGCAACAAATTTGAGAAAAGATTAAGAAATTGGAAGGTTGAAAGTTTTTCTGGCAGAAGGACAGAAGTGTGTGAACAGCTAAGAGAAGTAAAAGTGGATGTATGCTGCCTACAAGAAGCAAAATGGAGAGTCCAAGGAATTGCATCTGTTAGTGTCATGGAAAGGAGATGCAAGTTGTGGTAGTCTGGAAATAATGATGGTATAGGACGAATTGGAATCCTATTGAAAGAACTGTGTGAGAAGCTATGGAAATTTGAAGAAAAAACAACAGAGTGATGTCAATAATGCAAATTTTTGAAAAAGTTGTGAAAGTGATATTTGTGCGAGAACAAAAGGTGACAAGATCAATTAGTGCGAAAGATCAATTATACAACAAAATGGTGTGAGTGCAACATGCAGAACCGTAATAAATGATTCTTGGCCTTTGAGAAATCGATGGACATGTTGGACAACGGATAAATGATTAGAGGGAATGCAAGAAGAAAATGCATCAGTGAAAAAAATGCTGAGGAAAGAAGACTGCTTATGTGTGACAAGCACATGGTTCTAAAAGAGCAGAGAAAAATAAACAATATGAGTGGAAATGAGACCAAGATTGATATTTTGCTGATTGGTACAAACAAAAGAAAGCACTTACGAGTATAAACTCGTATAACACATAAAAGCATTTTCATGGAAATTGCAAAATCAATTTGTGATACAGACGCATATTAAGAAAGTTGAAGTAGCAAAAAACAAATCTCAAGGAAAATAGTTGGAAAGTTTAAAAAATAATCTGAAAGCAAGAGTTAAAAAAAATTAAGGAGTTGGTAAATGCTGATGCACCAAAGCTATAGAATTCCCTTAAATATGGGATTTTAAAAGGTTTATAATGAAGTATGTGGAAAGAAGAAGGGCAGAGTAAATCATGGATATATGAGACGAAATGAAGGGGTGAATGAAGCAATATGACAAAATATAGGTGCACATAAAATGATAAGCATGAATCAGTCAAAGAAGAACAAAATTAGACATAAAACTCAAACAAAGAAAGTGGTTGCTAAAGCTATAAGTAAAAGAATGAAAATAAATCAAAGGAATTGGATCAAAAACCACAAAACACTTGTAAAATAATTAAGTTAGAGAAAAAAGATTGAAAAGACGTTGGAGGAAGATATATAATAGAAAATCACAAAAGACTAGATTTTAGGAAACAAGACAGAAAAAAGATATAAAAAAACATATAAAAATGATGAATATAGAAAATGATTGAGATTAAATGAAAGAAGCTAATGTGGTGGAGCAACCAGTTAACATATTATGAAAAAATAGTAACAAATTTTGAGGAATGTTAAAACCACAAAGATCTTTTTTCAGATTAATACTTTCAATGTAACTTTTTTGTCAAATCTATGTGCGAGGTCTTCTTTTTGGAGATCAGTTTTTCTCACATATAAATAATAGGTTTGCCAAGGCCACCAAATTTCAAATTGCAAGCCACAGGCTGCACAGCCTGTTTTAACTGATAAATTTTAAAACAAAAATGATTTTTAACCCATTAACGCCCAGCATCCTATTTATAGGACAGTAACACATGTCCGAATTTTACAGGGTTATAATCAAACTTCGCACTTTTAACCTATATATTGTTTGACAAGACCCTTCTAGCTGTCATGTTAATAAAGTTTAAGGAATTTTTGTGATTTTGAAATGCAAATTCGGTGGATGTAAAAGTAGCAGTTTTTTTGGTTGCTGACCGTAAGTTCTTTTTGGGACTGTATTCAAAATATGAAATAAAAAATTTTCAGTATTTCTTGACAATTGGCTTCTTGATGAATTGTTTTAGACTACTGATAAGAAAGGTTTTGAAAAATTACTATTGTTACTGAGCAATGTAAACGCAAACATCACTGTCCTATAAATAGGATGCTGGGCGATTATGAGCACTTTTATCGTGATTTACGAGCTATGTTTGTTGCGTGCTGCTCAATTAGCTGCGCTTTTGTTCTTTGCGTGCAAGGACGTTGTATAAACACAGAAGCATAAATAGACAGTTTACTGTCTTGTGATTTTGGCATAGACGTCAGAAATCAGAAGTACGGTAATCAACAATAGGTTTAATTGCTAAACAGTAGCTACTTTCAGAGAGGTGTGCGTATTATGCATGGTTTTGTACTTTAGGTTAGAAATTGATTTTGTAAACATCTTTTTTTGATATCCTGTACATGCTTTTATACTCTGTTTCAAGGCAGTTTCTTAAGTTTTTGACAGTGTTAGTTAGTGAATAAAACTTTGCACCAAATTTATTGAATTTATGACAAGTATAACGTTCCAGGCATCTACAATCTTACGGACAAGTAAAAAAAATAACGATATAAAAAATATTTTCGTGCATCTGGCATTTAGGAAACTGCAGCTTCTCTATCTTTCACTCATTTTTTACAGTCATTGGTTGTGATGAGTCGAAAAGCTTTTGCAAATGTCAAAGATGCAGTGAATTATTTACTTGGTTTAGACATTTGTGAGACAATGGCTGTTATTCCGCTCAATGCTGATGAGCTCACGAATGAAGACAAAGTTGATGAGGAAAACCTGAATGTGTCTATAATTTCCGATATACCTGGAGGAATAGAAATTGTTGATTTCAACAAAGAGCTTAATGAACAACAAGATCCTTCAACATCAAAAAGGCCAAGAAAAGCTAAATCAGAGTTAAAGTGGCAGAAAAATTTTTCCACATATACCAAATGGTCAGCACAAGGCAATCACGCAGCAACAAAGTTTGAAAGCGTGGCTATGTCCACTAAAAACACCCAAACAAGTGGAAAAGATGACATGCAGGTCATACAATCACAGATTTGAGGTCAATGATGAAGTGCTGATAGTTACATGGAAAGATAACAAGCTGTTGGAATTGCATTAAACTTTGATACGATTCTGCCGGAAGTTTTGGTTCAGTGCTGGTCCGTGAAAGCAAATTACGCATCCCAATAGTGCAGCCTTATGTGATCCAAACGTACAACAAACACATGGGTGGGGTAGACCACCATGACTGGCTTCTGAAAAAACATTCTATTTCGATTAGAGGAGGAAAAAATGGCACTGGTCTATTGTCACGAGAACCCTGGACTTGGCAGTGGTCAATAGTTTTGTACTATACAGACTTATTCATGGATCCAATTTAATTTCAATGAAGGATTTTCGCAGAGCAATTGCCACAACTTATTTGAAGCTAGGTGATGGGTCAAGAGTGATGAGGGGATGCCCTCTGAGTCTTCCATTAACATCCAGGAGACAAGTTGCTCATGACATTCGCTTTGACCAGCAAAATTATATGCCTGGCAAGAGAGACAAACAGAGGGGTTGCCAATACCAAAGTTGCAAGGGCAAACCTCTCACTTATTTCATTAAGTGTAAGTAACCTTATGCGTATCTTGCTTTCCAAAGTATCACTGGTAATGCAACAAGATATGGTGTGACAAGGTGTTTTAGTCATAGCTAATTCCAATAAACAACGTCTCAAAAACACGAGAAACTTTTGCATGTTTTTTGCAATAGCGGCAGTTACTAAAACTCTTTACATTTACTTCACACAAACGTCCAGTGTCCTATTTATAGGACAGCAATTTCTCTCGAAGTTACAACAAATATTTAAAAAATTCTACTTAGCATCAAAAAAATATGGCATTTGAAATAAAATGTTAGAATATCAATAAGTTTTTACCAAAAAAATAATTTGGGCATTAATGGGTTAAGACAAAACAAGTATGCAACTTAAAAATAAGCATGTTTCTTAGAAATAACTAAATTTTTATTTTCTAAGACAGAGTTCTTAAAAATAAGCATAAAATGGTAATCAAGAATATACACCCTTCTCTTTTCATTGCTTACTCCACACTCAAATAAATGAAACCTATAAAAATGTTCAGAACCTTCTATACAAATCAATGTATGAAAAACGCAATTGGTACTTGTGCAGTGACTTCAAAATGCTTGGATTTTTGCCTGAATCACTAGGTGGTTATACATAATCTTGTGAGATAGTCAATAAGCCTGTTTGAAAAAATTTAACTCCAGGAATTCAAAATATAATTAGAGAGCCTCTTGTGAACACAGAAAAACTTCTAATGCAATCGTTCTACATAAAGCTGGGTTTCATGAAGTACTTTGTTAAAGCTGTGGGTGTTGGAAGAGATGCTTTTTAGAAAGTAGAGATTCATTCTTGCAGCTTTACATCTGACAATTTTCTAGAGAATTTGTCAGAAATAGAGTGAAAAAGATAAAGTGAGTCACTTATATAAGGACACAGCCAACAAAAAAGAAAAACGGGGAAAAGCTCTATTGTGATTGGTAAAAGGAGCGACCAATAGAAGAAGTGAAAACTAATATGTGATTTTTAGACCATACACAAGTTCTTTTTGTTTGCATAAATTCGGTTTGGATGTTTTGATGTAAGTGACTTCAAGAGTGGAAAGATGAAAAGAAGTACGACCACAAGCAAGAATGGAAAATTTGTTATCATTGTATCTACGTGCGCATGTAGAGTTTTGTAAAAGATGTTGTCCAATAGCAGAAAAGGAAGTTTCAGCTTTAAAGCTTTTGATTGGCTTGCAAGAGGGGGCCAATGTTCTTTGGTCCTGAGAAATATGTTCCTGAAGAATGGTTTTAGGCATGTGCTGCTTAATCCTCTGTTGTGGCCTTTGAGAAGTACAACCCACATACCGACTATCACAGTGGCACAGAAATTGGTAAACAATGTTGCTTTGATGAAAAGCGAGTAGTACATCCTTTTTGGCTGCAGGCAGAAGTTGTCTGATGGTGTAGACAATGCATGGTTAAACTGTAAAGTAACAGCATTTGATGGCTGTTTTAATTTGCATTTCGTAACTCATCGAAACATTGCCCAGCCATGGCAAGTGAAGATAAACTGGGCATTCCTTTGAACCTAATTGCGTTGGTCTGCAAAACTGATTCATTTTCTTGGTTATAACAGTGTTGATTACAGCTTTAGGGTAACCATTGTTGATAAGAATTGTACAAATGTTTGAAAGTTCATTTTAAAGAGTAGATACTGAACAGATGACTAGAGCTCTGTGGACAAGAGTTGAAATCAAATTGGTCTTCTGTTTCATGGGGCAAAAAGAGTTCTGGCAAATGTATTGGCCAGTGAAAGTCAGCTTTCTGTAGATAGATGTAACAAAAACATGATCGTTCTTTTCTACCAAGACATCAAGAAAGGGCAAAGTCCAATTGCATTCCTTTTCAAAAGTAAAACGAAGCAATGGATGGAGAGAATTTAGATGGGAGAAAAACTCATTACATTCGTTTTTGTTGTTGAAAGCTGCAAAGGTATCATCGATGTATTGATAGTACATCAGAGGTTTGTTGACTCTTTTGAAAAGCAAAGCTTCATAATATCCAACAAAAATGATGGCAAGAGATGGGGTGAGAGGGGAACCCATAGTCACTTCATCAATGTGTTGGTGCATTATATTACTGAAACTGATATCAACGGAAAAAGTAGCCGTTTGCATCAGCTTAAAAAAAACTGCAGGAGCAAGAGGTGGAGTAAGCTCACCATTATACAGAGCATCAGCACAGATGTTAATGGTTTCTGCAAGTGGAACATTAATAAAAAGGCTACAGACGTCATAGGAGTAAAGAAAGACAGATAGAGGAAAGTTAAAAGTTCTGATCTTGTCAGCAAAAGTAAAGGAATCGGAAATACAGTGGGTAGAATAAAGTGAAAGAACAAGATCAATAACTGACATAAGCCATTCTGGTAATTGATGCTGTGCTAAGCCCGTTATTGACAATATAGGACGTAAGGGTACATCTTGCTTGTGAATTTTTGGCAAACCATACATTTGGGGTCATTGTGAACCAGTTGGTCAAATCCTGCTGTAATTCTTGGATGGAATAAGGCCTTCGTTCTTGAGTTGAAGGAACCGTATTTGAATATGTGCTTCAATCTTCGCAGTGTTTCCAGTTCCAGAAAAAGGGCCAAAATTTTAAAATTTAGAGCTGTCTTGTAAAATGAAATGCATTTTCGAAATGCAATCACTCTTATTCATTATGACAACCCCAGAACCCTTGTCAGGTTTAGTGACATAGATATTTTTATTGCATCTGAGAGATCTGCTTGCCTGGATGCACTCTTTTTTAATAAGAAAGTCGCCAATGTCAACAGATTTACCACAGTAAGCATGAGCAAATTTGCTCAATCTGGCTTTCAGAGCTGAAATTTGCTCAGAGAAATGAGGGGCATCATGAAGCAATTGGCCAATGAGCACCTCAAATTTGGCAAAGATCTCTTGTCATTGAACACTGTTAGGTGGTAAACAAAAGTTCAGCCCATGGGAGAGAACAAATTCTTCTGTCGAGGAGAGTTTGTAATTAGAGAGATTGATAATAGTGAAGCTTTAAAAAAAATTTAGACACTTATTCCCAAACCTGTCAAGAGTGAAAATAAAAGCGATTTTTGTCAGACATATTAAAACCATGTTGAAATCTAAAAGCTTTGATGATAAAATAAGTGATGAAGAAAAAAAAGCATGACACTATATTTCACAGAATGATGGAATGCTTTGTGAGAAACAGAAAAGATCTAAATTACAAAGAGCTGATAATTAATTAGTCACACACAAACAATAAGGAAGCACTAAACTAGTTTCACCATTATTGGGGCTTTTCAGTGGCAGTATCCGACCAGCAGTAAATCAAACCTTTGAGATATTGACCTGACTGAAAGTTTCAGAATGATAAAATGCTTTGAAAGCTTTATTTTTTGTGCCCGCATATTGACTTTTTCAAGAGAATTTACAGTTTCATTGAAGACCACAATGAAAAATTTTACCAGGATATCAAGCAAATGGAAAGAAGATACTACGGATGCTGGGACAGTGCAATGATGGGAGAGTACACATGCTGTCCAATTTAACATAATGAATCTGTTAACAATAGAAAAGCTTGTTCTGCAATTGACTAGTCAATTGATTGCTTTTTGTATTTTTTTCTGTCTGGTCATTAACCATGACTGGCTAAGCAACAAAACCAGTTACTGTTTTGTGAGCAAACCAACTTGAGTGGCTCATTTGCATTCGTTTGTAAGAAATTATGGACCATGGAAACAGGGTAGTTGGTACTTTTAATGGATGCTTTTTACTGACTCTATCAGAGTTGCAAATTTTAATGTGTAAACAACACAAGTGTATTGTACAGTCATGCTAAAATTGCATGAAATAAAAATTATGCATAACTTAAAAAGTTAAAAAAACTGATTGCATTTTCTAATTCAAAAAGCTGCAATAAACATTTTGTGTTTCCTTGTAAAATATCCGCCACGTCATGCCAACAGAGCATATTTTCAACTAAAAGTAACCAAAATTGTTACATGCAAAGGCTTAAAAAAATTTGCCATCATTTAAGATCCCTCACCAAAATCATAAACGTTTTTGGCTGCTAAAGAAAAATGATATAGGCCTACTGCAACTATCTTTCATATCAGTCAGTATGAATGAAACATTAAACCAAACTATCTATCATTACCTTACTTGTGGAAAGAAATTTTTTTCAAGATTTAGATGATGCCTACTTTAAAAAGAATATTTTGTCACTAAAAATATAACAAAACGACTGTACCTCCACTCTTAATGTGAGTACTAAGTTTTAGTTTGAAACAGTTAAAAAACAAAACTGTAGATTTAAAAAAATGTAGACTAGATTAAAAAAAATTGTAGATGAACTGGCAAAAGCAAATGGAGTAGAAGAAATAAATGTGTGCTGAGAAGATATGATCATATTATTTTGAGAACTGCCCTAGATCTTATAAGTGAGTGGCAAGAAAAAGCGAGGACAATCTAAGAAAACCCAAACGAGGAAACAGAAATCAGTTTAAAGATGGAAGATGCCCTGAATTGAGCAATGTGGTGAGATGGAGTGTGACGAATTGTGGAATAAAAGAGGTGAATTCAGCCAACTCTGTCTAGGGGATAAAGTTCACTAAAAACTAGGTAACTACTACTACTACTACTACTAATACCAAGTAGCCTGGCTTCAGCGTATTTATAACATTTCCTGTTTTAATTCAGTTTATTTGAAAACTTGATACAGAGCCAGTTAATAAACTATTCAAGCAAAAACATAATCCAAAAGCTTGAAAGGGGGTAGTGTTTCTAACATTTCCAATTTTGTGAGGCACAACACTAAAAATATGAAATTTGTGTACTGAAAATGGAAAATCATCAGTTGTTACTATCTTTTTCATCAGTCAGTACAAAATAAAAATTAGAACAAACCATTTAGAGTTATACATTGCTGGAAAGTAAATAAAACAAGCTTTTAAATGACGCCAGTACTCAGCAGCTTAACATAATTTATACACACCAAACCTATCTGGTTTTACATTTCTCAATGCACAGCTTTTGGGTGTTACAGGAAGGGTTGAAGTTTAAAAAAGAAAACTTCGTGCATCAAATTTCAATTTTATTAGCATAGCTTGAAAATGTGTCACCAGATAATAAATGATAAGTGTTTAAACTACTTGTGGCTCAAGACTAGCTTGCAGGTAGAACATGGAAAGCTCCAACCAGTTTTCAAGGTTGATGACTTTTGTACATGTCTGCCAAATGAATAGCAATTTTTTTCGTTTGCAAAAGCTATTCTGACTTTACTTTCTTATCTTCATAGTAAGTACAATCTAATGAACAAGTTAAACATTTTCTAAATCAGTTTGACTTTAGCTTTATCTTATTAAAAAAATTTTCAAGGTTGGTTGAAAGCTATAATTTAAAATCATTTTTAAAGTAAACTGATATTGTAAATTTATGCTTTGTCAGTAAACTGATATTGTAAATTTATGCTTTGCCAGTATACAGGGTGTCCCAAAAGTAACCGAACTGTAAATTTAAATAAAATTTAGATAGCAAAACCAACAAATGTAATTTCTTTTTTATGTTTTTGTATGGTATTTTCTTACTATTGCTTAACATAACTGCTTAATTCCTGTTCAGTGTGCGCTGGTGGCACTAACATTTTTGAAAATGCAGCGAAGGACTTTAAATTTAAACGAGCGTGTCTTCGTTATCAAAAATTACTCTGCCACGACTAGCTACAAGCATGTTGAAGAAAGATGCTTTCTGGAAACTTGCCAGAAAGTATGTTGCAATGTTGTCTAAAGACGTTTTGATTTTATTGAAGTTCAAGGTAGACATTTTGAATAATTGTAAATACTAAATATGTTTAAGAATTTTGTTGGTTTTAGTATCTAATTTTTATTAAAATTTGGGTTCGGTTACTTTTGGGACACCCTGTATATACTGATGGAACAAAATGAAACTTAGAGATGAACTAAACTTAAGTACCAACTACAATTGCTGTGTGCAAACATTTTTGACAAACATAATGGCTACTTTAATACCTCAGTCTGTTTTAATACCAGCCATTAATGATATTGAATACAATACAAAAAAAAATTCTTATAAACCTGAAAATAAACTACAGGGTTAAAAAATCTATACTGTAAAAGTGAAAGAGTATATGTATATCAACATGACAGACCTTAAAAAATTGAACAAAATTTGTATTTCTTTTAAAAAAACAGCAATAGTAATCAGTATCCTTTACCCAACTTTTTGAATAGTTATCTAATGCTCAATACATGTTTTGGGATCCAAACAAGGGCAAAAGAAACTTTAAATACTTCCAGTGTTTGTGTATTAGACAACAGCTCAAAAAGTTGTTCCGCTCTACTAACAATTAACAAGGTAACAGAAGTAGTTATTCAGTAGTTATTCAGTTTTTATCCGGTGTTTTCCCTTTAGCAGAGATGGCCGGATTTACTCCATTCCTTCAGCAATTTCTCGCATTCTGTCCCTCCACTTATCTCGTCTCAGAGCATCCTCCTTCAAACCAACTTTCTCTGTCTCCTCTTCCACTTGCTTCTTCCAAGTCTTCTTCGGTCGTCCTCGCTTTCTCTTGCCACTCACTTCAAGATTCAGAGCAACCCTCAAAACACTATCGTCATCCCTCCTCAGTACATGTCCATACCATCTAACTCCATTTGCTGTTGCTAACCAGTCTATCGTTTCCTTCAACCCTAACATATCCATCTGTTCTTCAGTCATCTTTCTGTCTACAATTTTCTGACCGCACATGGCTCTCACCATAGCTCTCTCCGTTCTCCTTAAAATTGCTTTTTCATTTTCTTTTAGACACCATGTCTCACTTCCATACAGTATTGCTGATCTTATGCAACAACAATAAACTTTACCTTTCATCTTCAGAGGAAACCTATTTCCAAGCAACAACTCTCCACATTTCCTGAATCTTACCCAACCGATTCTTACTCTTGCTGTGACTGCCGCTTCACAACCACCACTAGCATTTAGTCTGTCTCCCAAATAACAAAATCCATTCACTGTCTCCACTTCATCGCACAACTTCTCGATTGAGTCCATCGTCCCTTCCATTATTCCTTTACATTTCAGGCAAACAAAATGCATTGCCAACCTAGCGGTAACTCTCTTTATTTTTGCACATTTGCCATGAACCCAGTTTTCACATTTTGTGCACAACACAGTTAAATTTTAAGAACAGCTGTTAATTTTTTTAAATAAGAACTTTTTTAATTTTTTAAAATATGTTAAATAAGAACAGCTGTTAAATTTGCTATGATTAGAAAACTTCATTACAATATTATAATCACCCTGAATTTTAATGTTTCTGGTTATTGCTGGTTGCTTTAAGTAGTTGTTGAAAAGCTTTACTAATATGTATAGTTTAAATAATTTCTTTCCAACATTTAATGGCTCTTTTGGTTCATCAAAGATAATAAGAATTTATCAAACAAATAAAGCACTACATGAAAGAATTTGGAAGCTTGCAAAATGATCTTGCAGCCTTCTAGTTATTAGTCAACTATAGATGCCATTGTAGTTGGCGCTAGTCATAGTTCAAACCCAAACAATAATTCCATTTGGCAGCACAATATTCAAAGTTAAATTCTTTTCTTGCAGTCTATAAATAACAAGACTGAGAGTCAGTCCATCATGTCACTCTGCCAACGGTAAAATTACTTTATCTTTCATTTTTATTTAGATCTCCTGAGGAATAACTATAACATTGCATAAACATGTCGGTAGAGAACAAGCTAATGGTTCAACCATTTGATTGATTTAGAAGTGGTTATGATACAATAACGAAGTAATGAACAGTGCAATGTTATTACTCCAGCAATCACATCTATATTTAAACATACCTTCTAGTAATATGCCTACAATTAAAAAAATATATCAAGTGGCACGTGATATAGCTGCCAAATCACATACATACTCTTGAAAACTCTTCAAATGAAATTTTGCCATCTCCATCGCTATCAGCATAAATAATGGTTTTGTCAACAATCTGCTGCAGTTGTGAATCTTTCAAGTTGCTACCAACCATCATTTTTAAAACTTGAAAAAGCTCACCATTTGATATAAAGCCATCATTGTCAATGTCATAAATTCGAAATGCAACTGAAATTTAAATGGGCATTTTAAAAGCTTGAAGTTATTGAACTGTAATCAGTCTGACCACACATCATATTTCAGTGGGGCAGCATAATGAACTGACTTTTAAACATAGTTGGAAATCTTTTGATGAATGCCTGAATGCAAAGTAGCATGCAGCATGGCCCAATGGAGCAATTGTTTGCTTTTAAGACCTTATTTTGAGTTCAAATTATGGCTTAGAGCAGACTATGTAACCACATGCCAAACTTTCTCTTAGATTTGATCAACTGAATAAGTTCTGATGTCTTGGTAGATTACAAAATCAGCTACAGTAGAACATTAATTGGTGGCACTTCGTTATTACAACCACTTTAATGCATTTCCTAATTTTTCAAAATTTCATTGTGCAAAGTGCATTGTCATCTACTTTATCTTATCTTTATCTACTTTTAGTTAACCAAACTGAGATGATGAGCAACACTTTATTGAACGCAATGAAAGCACATGAAAATTAACACAAAACATCTAAGCTTTTCCTCTCTTATTAAAGATTTAGTCTGGGCAAAATATTTAGGCACAGATTTAAAAATAGTTTGTCATTACCTCTCTGTTTTTTCCTGCCCTGATGCTAAGAAGTTCATTAACTGTATTAGTTTGTTACATTTTTGCAACTAGATGGTAGTAATCTTGAAACTTGCGTTGTGTTATTTGCTTTTGAGTTTACTAACTAGCTTAAGTAATAGCTTTTTTGTGTTACCACTGCTAATGGGTTATGGAATTTTTTAGTTTTAAAAAGCCTGTGACCAGGGTTATAATTTTTTTCAGATCCAAATGTCTGATGTTTTTACTGATGAACTTTTTCCTACTAATGGAAAACTTGATTTTTCTTTTGCCCAACTACAAAAACCTGGCGCACCTAAACCCAGAAAAATTTTTATGCAGGGTAGGCAGAAAAACCTTCCTCATTTTTAGGTCTTTCTAGAGCAATGCTGTTGCACTTAGCCCCATAGCTAAAGTGAATTTATTTAGTTAATAAACTACCATTTGTTTTCTAGAGTGAAAGATTGAAAAAACTAGTGATTAATTAATTTTTTTTTAAAGTTTTGCAGTCTAGATATGACCTGGACAGGTACATACCGTGGAAGTTTTCTCACTAATGGAAAATTTGTAACTGCAACCTTAAGAAACTTCAAAAATCGTTTCCAACTGAGCATGCACAACTTGGTTTCTGATCAAAAAACTATACTGCTGTCAGTCAAAAACTTTAGAGCTACAGGCTCAGCGCTCAAGTGGAAACCCCCTGGAAGATCAAGAAGCATTCAAACTCCAGAGGACATCCAAATTGTTAAAGAGTCATATCTACACTTCAAAACTCTTCAAAAAAATTTAATAAATCACTAGTTATTCCAATCTCTCACTCTACAAAACAAAATGGTAGTTCATTAACTACATAAATTTTCTTTAGCTTGGTGGCTAACTGCAACAGCATTGCCATAGACTTTAAAATGTAAGATGTTTTTCTGTTCCATCCTGTACATGTTCTTGTGATGGAAATATATCACACACCAGCATGACAACTAGACAACTATGTGCAAGAATTGAAAGCCATCTTTCTATGAACCACACAGGTTTTCCAAATTGGCCATCAAATTCCTTTGCCATCAGCACAAAACTTAAAAAAGCAGTGCAAGCAGACCTAAATTTTACAGCACTAAAAAAGTGCCATTTTAACTTTGACACCGAGCTAATGAAAGTGCTGCTAACCAAACGCCATAAGCCACCTTTAAATATAAAACTTGATTACTCAGCAGTTGTTTCTAGACGTGATTCCTTAAAAGATTCAAAATCATTGAAAAACAACAATGCAACCAATTTTAAAACAACTGATTCAAACGATTGATTCAAACTTGATTTAAAAACAAAACAAACTATTGATACGGGTGTAAAACTTAATAAAACTATTTTCACACCTGTGCCCAAGTGCTCTGCCCTGACAAAGTTCCTGACAGGGTACAAAAAGCGTTGGTGTTTTTGTAAATTTTCATTTGCTGTGCTAACTTTTTTTTCGTTATAAAGTGTTGCTCATCACCTTTGTCTGGCTAACTAAAATATGGAAGAAAAGCTTTCTTGTAATCTAGTAATCCACTTCAAAAACTCATCTCATCTAATTTGGTTTATGAAAAGCAACAGTCATTTTCAGAGTCTGGAAAGCATTAACCCTTTCCACTCTATTAAAATCTGACCATTGCACTCCCCAACTCTTATTTGTCATAATTAATCATGATTAATTGCCTCAAGTTTGTTTGTACATCATTACTCAGCTGTCTACTTCTACATTAAGTGTGATATATCGTTGAAATCTACATTTCTTGAGGATTTCAAATAGAAAAAAAAAAACATTTTTTTTGAATATGCAAATTTTATGCAAATTAACCCCCCCAACTGGGGGGGGGGGGTTGTCTTCTAAATTAAAGAGGTGCCCTCACCTCAAAGATCACTACAGATTTTATTTTCTACAAATTTTTTTAGAAATGGTCGCAAGATGATGCTAAGGAAATAAGCTTTCAAGGTACATCACTCAAAACTTATCTAAAAGCCTAGGTTTTCTACAATTTGCAATTTTCTAAGGCAAATGACCTTTTTTTGACTGGTACCGACCGGTACCAAATTTTGGTAGTTAAATTCAGTACCTAAAATATGATGAGTCATTATCTGCTAGAGGTTAGCCTAAACCATGTAACATTATGTATTTTTAAACAGGGAATTTCTTCAAGATTCAGAAAATATTAACTTTAAATATAATATGCTGTCACTGACAATGAAACAGCCGCTTGCTTACACCCTTCCCATTTCTTGAGAAACAAGGAGGATACAGCAAACTTTGATTTACGAAAGCCAAACTTCTGCTACCTTTTAAACTTGTATTTCGCTTCTTATCTCCTTGGAAATTTGATACAAAATGACAACTTTAGTGGTGAAACATTTGCAATTTATTTTATCTTTTTATAGGGTGTAGTTTTTGTAAAAATTATAATTTAGTGAAGGCAAGTCAAAAAATTCTTGGGGGTTTTGAACTGACATGATGTACAGTACTCATTTTTGATCAGTAAATATCATATACCACTTAGTCTAAACTATTTAAAGTTATATATTGCTGGAAAGCAAATTTCCTAAGCTTTCAAAATGAGACCAATATTTAGCAACATATCATATTGTTTACGCACTAAATTTACTTTTATCTACTTACCATTCAAATTTGTTTGGAGGGGTTTTGAGACCCCTAAAAAATTTGGAAATTTAAAAAAGTAAAATTTATTATTATCGCTTGAAGTTTTGTCAAATGATGCTTCCAAAAGAATAGTTTTCAAACTGTGTTAATGATAAAGGGTTTGGTATTGTGGTAAAGATGTAATCTCAATTTGATTTTAGTGTAGTTGACACGTGCTGAGAATTTGGCAGATTTTGTCGTCTGCAACTGGGTTCTTGGTCTTTTTAACCCTTTTTGGGTATAAAAATTCAAGAATTAGAGCACAAATTATACATCTTCTGCTGCGTGAGTAAATAAGCGTGATCTTTTGAAAGTTTTATGAAAATCGGATGAAAAATAAAGTCACAAATCGATTTTTTAGTAAACTAATTTTGTAACTCAATTTTAAAAAATTTGAAAATCACAAATGTCGAGTCCAGCTCGACAAAAGAGTGGAAAGGGTTAATGAATACCACTAAAACCTACCGAGATCTTGCAAAAGCCCACAAGTTGCAAACTTTGAAATACTTTCAAATTACAATGCTTAAACTGATATTACAATTTTGCTGTGATTTGATGCCACTAACTAGCAATCAGCAATTAACCACAGAGCACCTTCAGCAATGTTTCTGAATTAGAAAAAAGCAGTGTCACAAATAAGCAAATTTGCTTTGTTGGAATAGTTTATACAGGGTGGATCAAAATGATCTGACACATTTGGAGGCTTAGTAAAAGCACAACATAAGAAATAATATAAACAAAAATTTTATTTTCTGAATGTACATATAATGCCATTTTATTTCATTAAGTCTAGAAAATTAAATCAGCTAGATTCTTCCCATCATTGTCAATACACTGTTGGAGACGTTTGTGAAAGATATTGATAACTCTATGAAAAATTTCTTTTGGAAGGGCTGCTATTTCTAAACAAATTGCACGTTAATACATGAGTTGCTAGTTGCTAGCCAGCAATTTTCAAGGCAATCTTCTATCAAGAAAATCTGCCTCCAGCATCAAAGTACAATAGAAAAATTTGCTCAAAAATGATCACCAGCATCATACGGTACCACTAGGGTTAGTTCAGATATCAATAATTTTTATTATCTGGATAACGGATATATCCATGTACTTGGAATTTAGCTAAATAATAACTGCTAAATACGAAAAGTATTGTACAGTTTTATTATAGACATAAGCACACGTGCAGTACAATCGAATATGAAAAAATTTTGAAGATTTAATGTTTATTGTTTCTGCAACGCATTCCTTATAAAGCACAATGCATCAATTGTGGAATCGTGTAGACGAGACCAGAGTTTTATAACAAAGAGTCCACATGCACTGAATGCTCTTTCTGCTTCCACAGAAGTGGGCTGAATAGTAAGTAGAGCTTCACAGAAAGTCTGAAGGTTGGCAAGTCGTATCCCAGTAGCTTCAAACACTTCACATTCCTTTTAGACCATTCTTTTGTTAAGGTTTGGAGTAATGGAAGGACAAGCAGCTGGAATTGATGCTGACGTGATAGCTTGCTCTAGTTCTTCCTTGAGAGATGCACGTGATGAGTCTCTACATACTTAAGTAGAAGCGAGTGACGCAAACTGGCTTTCTTTTCCAGGACCAGGCTCTGGTACTCCATACAGCTTTTGCATTAGGGTTGCAGCAAGAATGTACATCTCGTATTTGCCAAAAATATCAAACTTGTTCTCCATTAGAAAATTGGGATCATGCAAATATTCAAGTAGGTGAACAACACATGTATTTCTCCTGTCTTTGATTCTTATCTCAAGATGAAACTTAAGAGATGCCACGCATGCAGAATTAGAATTAGAGAGTTTTAAACACAAAATCATGAATCCGCTCAGCCATAAGAAGTGTAGCGTTTTTCCTGCAAAGTCCATCTACAGCGTGTTTGACAGGTTCAAGGACATCAATCAGATCATGGAGAATTTTAATTTCTGCGTTTGTAATGGTGGTAGAAGTTCCAATTTCGACAAAAGCCATTCTGATACATTTTTCCGCTCTTACAAATATTTTAATCATCTCTAAAAGACTGTTCCATCTAGTTTTTGAATCTAAAATCAACTTCAGCTCTGTGTTCAGTTGTGCTTAAATATGCTTTTGCAGAATTTCATCCTTAAGAGGACTTTTGCAAAACATCTTTATCTTTTTTCTAACCTTCCCTATCACTTCCGCAACAAACTGTTGAAGTTCTACGCCAATTGTTTCAGCCTCCACAAGATCTACAGCAGCTTCATCACTTCTTCTATCTCCTCTTCTAAAAAAAATTCTGAATCCGATCCAGTATTATTATTTTCCCTTTCCTTTTCTA
This sequence comes from Trididemnum clinides, assembly GCA_963675345.1. Lineage (NCBI taxonomy): Eukaryota > Metazoa > Chordata > Ascidiacea > Aplousobranchia > Didemnidae > Trididemnum > Trididemnum clinides. The sequence goes on along the minus strand of OY776292.1, from coordinate 3,038,642 downwards.
GTCCTTCAAAGAGATTTTGCCTTGCATACAAGAAATCAGTTACTGCTACATGATAACCATGCACAAAACAGAGCTGGTGGATGCAACAAATCATTCTTCCAAAACTCTTCATCACACTAGCTCCATTTGTCATAGCTGCAGCAATGTCTTCCATGTTGAGGCCAAACTTCTGCAATCTTTCTTTCACCAAATTCTCTACTCTTTCAGCTGGCATAGAGCCTTTGATTATTACCATTCCTAAATTAACAGGGTCTGAATCATAGTGCAGGTTTAAGTTCATGTATCTTCTGCTTCTTGTCCTTGTGTATTCATCAAGAGTGACAACAAAATCTTCCAGCCCCTTTTTTTATTTCAATCATTTTCTTTATATCGCTTTTCAGTGTATGGGAAAAAGATATGATAATACTTCTGACATTTTGCACCGTTTGTGGTAGCTTGTATCCTGTTGCTAAAAATGCTTGTCTTAGTTGCACACTAGTAGAAATGGTGTTAAAAGAAATTCTATCCACAGCTGCTAGCTCTGCAACAACCCTTTCCAGCGACTCTTTGGTTGGTTTAAATAGTTTTCAATCGTGCTGGTGCCTGCAGAATTTTTGTTTGCGTTTTCCAAAGAAACTTGCTGTTTTGCCTTCTTTGTGTCGAGAAGAATTTTCTGTTTTAGACGAAGGTGGTTTCTCATTGCTCCTGTAGATCTACCTCTACAAGAAATCGTGTTTTTGCAGGTTTTACATTTTGACCTATCACCATTTCTTGATCGTAGAAAGTAACCCCACACGAGATTTCTCTTAAATTTAGTCAATTTAAACTCGGTTGTATTCAAAGCTTTTCAAGTTCAACTGAAATCTTCTTACAGCCAAACCCTGCAAACTTCACCTCACAATGCAAATGCAGTCTTCTATGGAAATAATCATTTCCTTGGCTTTATTTGGGACGTGTGAGTAAAATTCACTCATGCATTTTTCAAGTAGTTGAAAATATAAGACAATAAAAGTGTGAACAAAAGTTTAATTGCGCTCAGTGGGAGTCAGTCGCCTCATAACAAAGAATGTTGAAACTTACTAAAAAGTGTCAAAGCATTAGCAACGATATTCTTTTATCCGGTTAACTGACAGAATTATATCCAGAAATCGGATAGCAAAAACACTCCCGGTTAATCGGTTAACCGTTATTTGGATAATCCAACCCTAGGTACCACATGTAATAGATTGCTGTATGGTACCGTATGATGCTGGTGATCATTTTTGAGCAAATTTTTCTATTGTGCAAATTGCATGTTTTAATTCCTCAATAGATCAAAAGCAGTAATTGAATACTTTTGATTTTAAATATCCCCACAAGAAAAAATTACACAGGTTTAAATCAGGAGATCTTGCGAGCCAACCAAGATCACCCTTCAAAGAAATCAAATGGGCAGAGAACAACTCCCTTAAAATTCCCAATAAATGTTTGGAAGTATGCGCTGTTGCTCCATCCTGTCGAAACCAAACATTATTTCTATCTTCAATTTCATCCAATTTGCTTCTTTAAAAAGTGCTTAGCAACATACAATATCGCTCAGAAGTAACAGCCACTTTTCAAAAAAGTGTAAGCCCTAAACGCAAAACTCTGATCAAGCACACCATACAGTTACATGAGCACAATGCAGTTTATAAGGGTATTCTGAAAATAGATCAAAATAAAGCTTTTTAAATATACAAATACATTTTGGTGTAAATAAAGTAAAATGGCATTATATGTACATTCGAAAAATATAAAATTTTTATAAATAATTTATTACGTTTGGCTTTTATTTAGCATCCAAATGTGCCAGATCATTTGTCCACCCTGTATATGTATAGTCAGTAATTCTATTGCTTTCTTTCAGTTGTAATTATTTTATTTGCAAATCTAAAACTGTCTTGAGTTAAACTTGGTTTTATATCTTGGTTGTTTTTTTTGCAAAAAAACTTCTTTCTTTTGCATTAAGATTTGTTTGTTCATGCTTCTTCTGACGTGACAATGGTAGATCATGAGTTTATTGTTCAAGACTGACGTACACTTTTTCTTCTCGAAAGTTTTTGATTGCTGATATAACGTAATGTAATAGAAGGCGTTTTTTGTCATGTGATGTCATTCCTGAATTTTCTGGAGCGTGTCCCATTCACATACTGTATATATAAGGTGACAAAGTTTTTACACACTTAGAGGGTAAAGACTGAAGAAAGAGAGACAGAGAGAAATAGTGTGAAAGAGCGTAAAGAGAAAGATAACGTGTTATTCTGTGGTGGTTGGTTGTGGAATATTAGCATGACAAGAATCAAGTGGTTAATTGAGTGCTTTAGTTTTCTGGTTGGTTTTTGATTGATATATTAGAGTGCATTGATTTGTGTGATCGACAAGCAAAGAAATTGAAAGTTTCAAAGTATTTTGTAAATATATCTGCGCTGTTCTTGATCGAGAACTGCATGATTTAAAGTATCATGGTTAAGTATTTAGTAGAAGCCAATCTTTACCTAGCTGTTAAGTTGCAGTCAGAATGAATTATTTGAGCAATACTATAAGTTGCCTCAATTTTAAGAAAAAAATTATAGTTGAGATAGGACCAAAATTCTATTCATGCGACAAGCAGTCATTTTTATATAACTATTGCTTTAACAACCTCCATCTAGTGCTTTATAGTTCAGTGGCATAATAGTTTTTTGTTTGACTCATCGTTTACTATGCATAGATTGATGCATAGTAATTATTACATAACGGTTTAGTTCTTCTCAAAGTAACAGATGGCAAAAAAGACTAGACATGCCAACTAACCAAACCTCATAGTTGTGCCACAGATAGAATACAAAACTTGCTGAAACATATCTAATTTTTGACAAATTATTGTCAACGCTAATTTGCAAACCACCCTACTAAATACTATTACTTGACTGTGGTTCAAAAATTAGTCAAACAACTAGGTTGGCACAGTAATTCCATATCAGTTAAACACATAAAAGCAGGAGTCCACTAGCAAAGGACAAGATAAATATCAGGAAATTGATATTTAATATTAATTTTTCAGATGCTCATACCTGATAGACGACCTAACAATGCACCAGTGTCCACTGTTTTAACATCATATGGTTGTTTCATGTTGCTAAGAGCAACAGCTGTAAACTTGCATATATACAACCTACTTGGAATAATTGACTACTGCTACTGCTCTTTTGTTAGACTAAAAAATGCTGAAAAGATATTTTGTGGGAATGCTGCAACTTCATCATTTTTGGTAAAAAACAACTCAAGGAATCCTATTAGCTCAAATTATTATGTTGGTTCTGTAAGAGTGCAGATTATAGGCCAACCTACCCCCATCAAGGCAAACATTAGAAGTTGTTTTTTGGGAAGAGGTGCAAAACCTAACGTAAAGAATGTTTGCCAATGAAGTAATGAGATACCAGAATGACAATACATCAGAAAAAACAAAGACTGACCCTAGTAATAACTACTACCTTCTACATTACATTAATTTGTGTTCTCTGCAGCTTTAAACATGAGTTTATATTCCAACTGTTCCATGCAATCCATATCACATTCTGAATCACTTTAGGGTGGAAAACTGAGCAATTTTCTTGGTGATCTGGGCATTGATGATGTGAAAAATGTAAGTGCCCAGAAAAGTGTCCTGTGTACTAGAGGGTCCCTTGAATTGGCAGGCCCTCCACAACCTTGGAAAAAGTCAAAACCGCCATGGAAAGCTGCTATGGTTCCGTCAGCACCCGCTTGGTCTTTACATCAAAGTGCATGCTGCCTGTGGCCCTCAAGGATGTTCTACCTACCACTCAGAAAAGTTCTGTCATATATGAATACAAGTGCCACTGTGATAGTCAGTACATAGGGCAAACATCTCAATGGCTACAGGATCGCCTCGAGCCACATGTTCCTCAATGGCTAAGACAACAATTGACCCGTCCATACCAATCTCAACCACACAGATCGTGCAAACGAAACAACACCAAACCAGATTGTGACTCTGCCATTGGTCAGCATCTTCTAGAAAATGATCAATGTGCATTAACTTATGATAACAAGCAATTTTCAATCCTCGCCATAGCATGCAGCTCTTTCCACCTTAATCTCTTAGAGGCTACCTATATCAAGACCAGGTGCCCAGTTTTATGCAAACAGAAGGAGTTTGTTTATGCTCTCAAACTATTTCAATAATTGTTGCATTTGGTCTTCTACTGTGCTTTCTCTAACTTTTGCTATTGTAAAACCTTTCTTTGGCATGCTTTACATACCAGCGCTATCATTGGCTCGTCTTGATTGCCTAATCTCCAAATTAACCATATAAAACACTCACTTTAGATCTTCTCTTTTGATGTGATTTTGCCACTGATGAGAGCATCACGAAAAGCTTATGGCTCAAACAGCTTTTTTCAAAGCTATATTAAAATTGACAAAACCTTGATTTTGCCTGACATTCAGAAACACTTGGAATTGCTATTTGAACATTGTAAAAGTTATTTTGTGAGAGACGAATGAAGATTTTTATTGGGTTTTAAATCCTTTTGCTGTAACAAAAAACTAAGCTCTCAGAACAAGAAATAGTAGAATTATTATCTTTGGCAAACTATTTTTGGCAACTATTTTTTGACAACTGAACTATATTTTTGGCAAAACATGTGGAGGTACCTGCACGTTCTCCCATCCTTCAATACAAAACAAAATTTGATGTACATGTACGTTCCCTGTTTCAAAGCACTTAATACAGGATTCTGAAGAATTTCAAACTGAGAAATAATAAAACCTAAAGAGACAGATAAAACTGTCAGGTAAGGAAAAGCAAAAAAATAAGTTTCTAACACATGGCACCAAATGAAGGAAGCTAAAGACTAAGCCAGGCTCCAAGACTAGAAATTAGCAGCTCACACCCACCCACCCACCCACCCAACCCACACCCCCTCACACACACACATGCATGCACGCACGCATGCATGCACACACACACACACACGTTTGCTTTTTGTGTCCTTGGGCAAAGCACTTAACAGGACACCCCCACTTTTATGTGGAAGATAAGTGGCCCAAACCCCTCAAAAATGGTAACTCCTAAGTGAGTGTGGACATCCCGTCCAAAAGATAGCAATACCATTTGCTTTCTTGGGAATAGAGGATTAATATGGGCAAATAAAATAAAAAAATAAAATGAACAACACATCTGGATAGACTAAGCTTGTTAATATTTGTGGTCTCATCTTTGAATTTGTTATTGTTGCTATATATCAGCAGTTCTCAACTTTTTTTGCCCCTCGACTATTTCCACATTACTGCAAGCATTTGGAGACTCAAGCATCAGAAATAAAAATAAGTTAGTTTACTACACACACTATAATAGCTATATCAGAAAGTTAAAAAGCAAAAGAGTTTTATTTATTGGGCACACACGCATTGTATATATCTCAATGAGAACTTTGTCCCTGAACTTGTTTCACAAGTTTGTTGAAATCAGGAATTATGGTCGTCAATGCGATCTGATATCATCTTTCGATTGCAGTTTGTTATGGTGCTTGGTTTTAAGCAAAGCCAATGTTAAAAAGCCAGCTTCACACAAGAATGTTGTTGGAAAAGGCAAAAGGGCAACTGCTGCTTGCTGGCAGAAATCAGAAAAATCTGGTTCTATCGACTGAACATTTGCCCAAAATCGAGTAAGAGAAACAGTCTTAAACTTGTCTCTCCACATCTGTCGACTTTTCTCTCCACATCTTCTCCACAATCAACTGTTCAGCAGTGCAGTCCACTTGTGAATGTACGTACAGTACCTCTAGCTCTGACACTTCAAAGGACTTTGTAATGAATTAAATATCTGACTATACACATCTGATTTTGGAAATGACTGTATTAATCCAACTTGGAAACAAATGAAGTGAGATGCTCAAGAAAGATTGGACAAATGCCAGGCAAATCATTATTTTTCTATTCCAAAAATAAGTTCAATGCCAGAAAAGCAGCCAACTTCCCAGTTTCCATTCGATGCATCCACAATTTTATTTTAGCTTTGAAGGCATCAACGCTTTCTGCTATATCTAAAGATATTCTCTGACTTCCTTGCATAAAACCATTCAGTTGGTTCGCATGTCTGAAAGAATCAGCCAAAAAAAAACAATTTGGCTATCCAAATGTCTTTGCTAAAGTGATCAACAAGTTTATGCTTCTGTTCTTTTAAAAAAATGCTGACTTTATCTCGTAGGTTAGCCACTCTCTCCAGCACCTTTCCTCACAATAACCCACAAATGTTTGAATAAAACATAAGCCCATTGTGTTCTGCACCCATTTCGTCACACAAGACATGAAATAAACAAGTGTGCAGGGGACAAGATTTAAGGCCATTGACCATAGTTACAACCTCTTTAAAAACTATAGCAAGGTTTTCTTGTATTTTTTTTTGCTGCCAGATTTTCTCTATGGGGAAAACAATGAGCCACTGTTGTTGTTTCGCCTTTTTATAAAACTCTTAAAGCCTCTTGTACTCCCTATTATGGACAAAGCCATCAATGCAAACAGGGACACAGTCAGACCATTCAAGTTGATGCTCTTTAAAGAACAAATCCACTTTCCTAAATATTTCCTCTCCTGTGGTATTTTTGGTAAATGGATGGCAAAACAAAACTGCTCCACATATTTGTTTGTGTCAAGATATCACACAAACACCATGAACTTTGCATGTTGTTGTTGTTACCTGACCCCTTCCAAAGGATGGGGGCATGGCAGAGGATCATGGAGCCCCAGAAGCTGGGCAACTCCCCAGGGCCTGGACCAAAGGTCATAGAGAGATAAAGATCAATTCTGCCAATCGTAGAGAAATAAGAGCTTAACAGTAGGCTGCGTTTGTTGCAGCAAGGATGAGAGAGAACACAGCAAGCATGACAAGGAAGCAGAAGTTCCTCGGTGGAAATCAAAGGAACCTGTGTGACAAAGAATTTAAATGAAACAGTACATCTCCAGTCCAAGAAAAGACAAAAGTGGATGCAAGAGATAGAAGAAAGACTACAAGGGAATGCAGAGGGCACAATTAGTGCTCCCCGTCTGGCCAGCTCATCAGCTACATTGTTCCCCTTCCCCAGGAGAAACCAGTGTCCAGGGACCCATTATAGACTGATAAAACAGGAGAGAGAAAACTGTTCCTGCCAGATCTGCCAGAGAGATTGAGGTAAAAGAAAAGATGGAGGAGAGGATAGAACGAGAGTCAGATAAGAAAAAAAGAGAAGTGACAGACTTGTTGGTGCTGCCGAGATCAGCAAAGAGCGTGCAGAATGGTGCACGCTTCAGCGGAAAAACTGGAGCATACTGGGCCTGCTGAGAACAAAAGAATGGCCTTAGTGCCACAAGGAGAGCAGTTGGCAAGAACGCCACAGCTGCCTTTGCCAAAAGGAAAAAACAGAGCCGTTTGTCCAGAGTACCAGATCATGAGAGGGGAGAGAGTCAAGGTGAGCAAGAGTCACACCTTGGTGAAAGAGAGGGAGATCAGAGCAAGAGCATGAAGAGGAAAGGGTGGACTCCACGGTGAAGAAAGGCAGATGCCAAGGGGGAGAGAGAGGCAAGCAAGAAGAACCTCCCCAGGAGAAGTAGAAGGTAGCATGAGCAGGTGAGTGGATGCAAAAGCTCTCCAGAAAGATTTGCAGAGTCTTGGTTTCACTCCAAGTCTGGCCAAACCTGAAACAGGAAAGGAGGTTGGGAGACGAAGAGCTTGCTTGTAATGAACTTTCCATTGTTGCCAATATCTGTTGTCTCATTCAGTTACAAACTAAATTTTCTACTACGCTTCACAGAAGCAATAGTTTGTTGCAAAACATCATCCGAGATGGAGTAAGCTCCACCAGGGGTGAGCAATTTTTGTACAGGCAAGTTAAATTTACAATCTTTATTACACAGCATGCTGGTGTCATTCTCGACAAAGTCTTTGTTTTGGAAATCAATTTTAAATGGCTGGAACTTTTACATTAAAAGCCTTTTTCTGAAGATATATTCCAAATGTGATGGTGATAAGTGAAGTTTTCAAAACCAGAAATCTCTTTTGAGATGAACTTTAAAGGGGTAAAATTTCTACACTAAAAACTTTTGATAACAAACTAATACAGTTAAGACAAAATAATTAAAAATTAGTAGTAGCATTGATAACAAATTGTCATAGTCACACCATGAGCCAAAGTTGTCATTACAATTGTTGTAGGCATAGTTATTAACCAAAAATATTAGTATGAGTCAATGGGAGGATAGCTTTTAAGGGATAAAGCAAAAGCAAATTAAGAATAAATTGCTTTTTCTATGGCTAAAAAATCTGTCCAAACCAATAAAACAGTATTCTGGTTAGAATCAAGTTTCAATTCCATCAGAACTGTCATAATACCCAGGGAAAACTGTAATTTCATATACTGGTAAACTACGTGCCATTTCTAGAATACTTTATCTGTGAGAATTTCTGATTTACGTCTGTACAGTTTAATCCAGTCTAGGCTTTATTCACTGGAGCAGTGGTGGTCCCACTAACTCTCCTGTTTCAAATTAACATAAAATAATTGAAAATAGCAGAATTTATTGCATCCAAGCGACAAAATTACATTTCAATGCTGGTACTGCTGACATAGACATAGTGTTCATATAAGGCGTTTACCAATTTCATGCAAAACAATCATTTCTTGATCGCCTAGATCTATTTCTACAAGAGCAAGTTCTGATGCCATACTTTGGATAACACTATTGGCTAGTCCTATACACCACAGCTTACAGATTGCAGACAACCCCTCATGATCTTTGAAAAGAAGTAATGTAGACAATAATAATTTAGTATTTTCATGACACTGTAACAACAGCTATTGTCTTATCAGATAATAACAATATGCCACTTCCACCAGTATACTGCAAAAGCTTTTAAAAAACGTGTTTCAGCTTCAAGCTTTTTTTACATTCTTATCAATGCCACTACTCAGTCAAAAGGAAAGAGCTAGACAAAGCAAGTCCGTGCATCTCAACACTTAAGATGACAGAAAATCAGAAAGAGCTAATAATAGCACTTAAACAATATCATGCGACAAAGTTATATATTTTGCAATTGCAAAATGGGACATCTGGGGGAAAGTGCAACAAAATCCCAAATCAGAACACTGTAATTATCTAGCGATTTCTGAGTACATAACAAGCACTCTCTATGTACGTAACATGGGACACTGAAGGTTAATATAAACAATCTATAATAGATTGAAGTGGAAAGATCTCCATGCTGTAGTAAAGAGACAATGTCGCTTGTTGTTGTAGTTTGATGCACATTATTAATTTTCCAATAGATTCTGACCAATGGAAAAGCATGGTTCAATATGACTTCATTGCATTTGCACCTCTGCAAGTTTGAAATTGGCATGAACAAGTCAACTGCTGTCTTAACCACTAAGGAACATGCTGTTTTATTTGATCTCATAGTCACTGAGATGCTTGCCTTACAGACCGACCATCACAGTGGCACCTATATTTATTACGTGACAGAGCTTTTTTGAGTGGTAGGCAAAACATTCTTGCAGGCTACAGGCAGCATTACTTAAAAAAAAAACGAGTGAGTTGTGATGGAACTAAAGCAGTTTTGACATGTTTTTCAAGTTTGTGGAGGGCTTGCCTATCCACAAAACTTTTAAGTACACCAGGCATTTTTCAGTCCCATACCACTTAGGAGATGGGAGGAGAAAAAATTGAGCAATTTTCTTGGTAATCTGAATATTGACAGAGTTTATAGGATAACTTACACAAATATTATACATAAACTTTTTTTAAACTATTATGATACATAGAGATGTTTAATTATTAAAGAAAAATTGATGAGTGAAACAAAACACTGGTGTGGCAGATGTAGTGATAACGTAAATGATAAAAAAAGAAAAATATGTGAAAATTGGTTGCAATGAGATTGAAATTGTTGGAGTTTTATTACCAGAGAAACATGTTTGAAATGTGTGATACCACTGGCCACGTTATGAGATAAAAAATATGCACTTGATTGAAGGAAGACTAAAGATTTGTCAGATACACTTTGTGGCAGATCACTCTTTTACAGACTAAAAAACTGGCTATATAAAGCATATGCAAGAACTATAATGTCAAAAAATGAATGATGGACAACAAACACAGCAAATATTATGTGAATGCAGATGACAATATTAAAACAACTCATATAATAAGCAGTAAGACACTTCTTTACAAGCTTGCCAACAATATCCTCATCATCTGTCTTGCAAATTGACAGATGACAAGGATAATGATGAACAACTCAGAGAACATCACCTAAGGTGATTGAGGCATCTAGAGTAAATAAATGTCAAGAATATAAGAAAAAGAAGGCATGAAAAGACAATTGTGGGAAACGTAAAAATAGGGAGACCAAAGAAAAAGGGGAGATGAAGAAGAATGACATGAAAAAAAAATCTGATACTTAAATATGTTTATGACAGAGCCAAGTGAAGTTGTTGCTGCACACTAGTCGATCTTGGTATTTGTTGTAAACAACCATTCTGGCTGGGGTCATCTTATACTTTTGACGTGTTTGTGCTATTCAAAATCTCATGTCATCAATATCACATTTTGAGACAGTCAGTAGCACACTCTCTCAGTTTTACCACAAATTTTTGGTAAAAACGTTGCTCTAAGTTTGTGCTATCAGCATTTGCCAGCAGCACAATATACCACAAATGCAAAATCAATAACAAAATTCTGTCAAGGGCTACCAACACTATGTTGCACAAAAGCATCAAACAGAAGCAAGAATGCTCTAACTTAAAAATATTTCAACATAAAACTACTAAAAAGTTCCAATGCACAGTGAAACAAGATGTTTTCCAGTTGTCACTGAGCTAAAAGTGTAGCTGACGCAGTACCACTATATTTTGGTCACATAACATACCCACATTTCCATGATAAATTGCAGCTTATAACACAAAAACTTACATTTTAGCTTTGAAATCTTATCACCTTTCACACTGAATTGCGAAACTCCTTCAATAAACTCTGCAAAACAATGAAATTATTAGGCTGAAAACATAAATACACACATCTTTTAGAAGTTATTGCATCAAAAAAATAAATAATTGGTAAAAGAATTTATCACTGTTGTTTGAATTCGGCGATAATGCATGAAAGTAAGACAAATTATCTGAAGGAAAAGAGCAGAGTATTGTGTAGTGTTAAATTATCTAAAAAAAGAAATAACCAAGAACTTGCTGATAAGTAGGTTTCACGAAAAAAACTTCAGTAGATCAGCCAAACTAAATAGAGCACAATGGCAAAGGTATCTTTTGAGACAGCATTGAAAGAGGTATAGTGATGATGTGGTGAAAAGAGCATCAACCTTTGAATTGGTTAGAACTAAGAAGAACACAAGGGCAACCAAATATGACAAAGCGGAGGTAGACAAAAATATTGAGATGTTGTTATTGTTTGTTGTTGTTGTTTACCCGACCCCTTTTAAGGGATGGGGGCATGGCAGAAAACCATGGAGCCCCAGAAGCCAGAAAACTCCTCCAGGGTCTGGACCAGAGGTCATAGAGACACAGAGGGTTGCCAAAGAGTGAGCAGCACAAAGATTCCATAGCTGGACAGTGCAGAATGAGATCAGAGGTGTCCTGGAAAAAATGTTCACAGGCGCTGCAGGAAGGATTCTCGATTCTGCCAATCCTAGAGAGATAAGAACGTAAAAGAACACTGTGTCCATCGCAGTGAAGACAAGAAAGGACACAGCAAGTGTGACGAGGGAGCAAGTTCCTTGGTGGAAATTGAGGGAACCTGTGTGTCAAAGAATTTAGACGAGACAGTATGCCTCCAGTCCAAGGTAACACGAAAGTGGATACGAGAGATAAGAGGAGAGAGACTACAACGGTTGCAGAAGGTGCAAGTAGCACTTCCCATCTGGCCAGCTCATCATCGGCTGCATTGTTCCCCAGGAGAAACCAGTGTCTGGGGACCCATTGTAGTCTAATAGAACAGAAGGAGAGAGAATACAGTTCCTGCCAGATCTACCACAGAGTTTGAAATAAGAGGAAAGATGGAGGAGAGGACAGAGTGGCAAGAACAGAAAGAGAATCAGACAGGAGAAGAAAAATGGCAGACTTTATGGTACTGCCGAGATCAGCAAAGAGCGTGCAAAATGGCACAGGCTTCAGCGGAAAAACTGGAGCATACTGGGCCTGCCAAAAAGGAAAGAGTGGTCTCAGTGCCACAGAGAGGGCAGTTGGCAAGTATGCCGGAGCTGCCCTTGCCAAAAGGAAAAGGAACAGAGTTGTCTGTCCAAAGCACCAGATCATGAGAGGGGAGAGAGTCAAGGTGGGCAAGAGCTGCACCTTGGCATGAAAGAGGAGGATCAGAGCGAGAGCATGGAGTAGAAAGATTAAACTCCACCATGAACAAAGGAAGATTCCAAGGAGGACAGGGAGGGCAAGCAAGAAAAGCCTCCCTAGAATAAGTAGAAGAAAACATGAGCAGGTGAGTGGATGCAAACATTCTCCAGGACAATCTGCAGTTTTGGCCTCACTCCTAGTCTGGCCAAACCTGAGATAAAAAAAGAGGTTGGGAGACAAAGAGCCCGCACATAACACAAAACAGCGAAATGAGTCAGGGTGACCCGTAAGGGAGGTAGAAAAGCCTCAGAAAGAAGAGAAATAAGGGGAAAACGACAGGCAGCCGGTGATGGCACAACTGGCTGCTCGATGAAGGCGTTCCAATTTGGTGATATTGGTAGCGCTTAGGAAAGGAAACCATCCAGGTGAAGCATAGGTGAGAAGGGACTGAAGAAAAGATCTATACAGAAGAGAGAGGGACTCCTTAGAGGGGCCCCATGAAGAAGCAGAGATACAGCAAAAGACCTTGAGACGTGGCAAGAACTTGGCCTTCAGCAAAGATACATGTTTAGAAAAGGAAAGAGTGCAGACGAAGGTGACCCCAAGAAAAGAAGGGGTGGGATTGAAATGGAAGCGGAAGACGAGTAAGAGGAAGTTGAGCTGGAGGTTAGCTTGGTGGGGATCCACTGAAAAAGAGGCCTCACATTTGCTCAGATTGAGAGGAAAACACCAGTACTCAGACCAGCACTCCAATCGAAACAGAGCTCCTTGTGTGGCCTCCATCGCAGTGGAGACCAAGGGGGAGGAGGACCAAATGGCCAGATCGTCAGCATAAAGAGAGCAGCTGATGGAAGAAGGCAGAAACGCCAAAACATCATTGATGAAAAGAAAGAAAAGTACAGGGCCAAGAACGGATCCTTGCAGAACACCTTGACGGACTCAAAAGGAACAGCTTTTGTGATTTTGAAAGACGCGCTATCAGAAAGGAAAGATTGAGTCCAGCGAGCAAAGCAAGGAGGGAGGCCAGCCAAAATGAGTTTGTGGAAAAGGCCGGGATGCCAGACAGAGTAAAAAGCTTTGGAGAAATCGATAGTAGACAGGATCGTCCAAGAGCCTGGCCTGGGTTTGTTAAGCCCATTCAAAATGGACTGAGAAAGGTACAGAATTTGATCCAGTGTAGACCGTCCAGGGCAGAAACCGGCCTGGCGGGGAGAAAGAATGGAATTAGATTCCAGAAAGAAGAGTAGACGAGATAGAATGATGCGTTCAAACAGCTTTGATACGCAGAAGGCAAAAGAGATAGGCCAAAAGGAAGCAGGAGAGTTGAGAGGCTTTCCCATCTTGTGTATGGGAATAATAGAAGATGTCTTCCAGATGGAAAGAAAGGAATGCAAAAACCAGGAGAGATTGAAGATGTAAAGAAGAAAATCCATGCCAGAGCGAGGAAAGTGCTTTACCATCGGATAGGCAACTTTGTCTGTACCAGTGGCAGTGGACGAGGAGAGGTTGGAGGCAGCTGCAAGAAATTCAGCAAGTGAGAAGGGAGAGCAAGAGGATGAGTGAGACTCCTCTGAGCACGTGGCTCGGCGGAGCTCAGAGAGGTAGCCTCTGGCTCTGCTACCTCGGCCTTTGGCTGAGAAACGGAAAAGTGAAATCTCAGGTAAGCGGCATAGACTGAAGCCAATTCCCTGGGAGAAGAACAGTTAGGAAAAATTAGGAGAGGAGGAAGACGAGGAAGGAGAGCCAGCGACAGGGCAAAGGAGAGAGTGTACAGATTTAAGGTTAGACCTAGGTGAAAGAGAAGAGCAAGTCGTCTGCCATGCCTCCACCTTGGCCTTGGCAATGACTGACAAGGCGCGTCGAGAAGCGGAGATGTAAGCCTGTCAGTCTGCATCACTTCTGTGAGCGGCAGCGAAAGCCTTGCGTCTTTCACTAACCGGACTTTCCACCTCAGCAGATCACCAGGCTTTAGGAGGGCGTTTGATGCAGCTGAAAGGAATGGAAGATTTGGCTGCATTCAATGCCAGAGAGGTAAAGAGAGCAGCTGCAGAGGAAAGAGAAAGAGACGGTATTACTCTGCTGAAGGACAATGAGAGTCAAAGTAGGAGGCAAAGCCATCCCAGCAAGCTTTCTGAAAATTGAAGGAAGGGGACGCTCATTGGGGCGAAAGACCAGAGAGAGATAGAAGAATTGGTAGGTGGTCAGAACCAAGGGCCTGTAGCACCTCCCAAAAGCAAGAAAGGGCAAGAGAAGGAGCAAAAAAGATGTCATGGTAGGAGCGATTGCCAGAGGAGTGATGGAGAAAAGTGGGTGTGTCAAGGTCATTAAGGGGGAGGAGGTCAGAGGAGATGACCCAGTCGAATACCTCCTCCCCGTGGGGGGTTGGAGGTACCTCTTGAGTTTCAAGGGGGGTGATGGCAGTTGAAGTCCCCTAGAATGAAGAGATTTCAGGAGGGATGAATGGAGGGAGAAAAGGAATCAGTTTTGCCATCTGTTGAGAAGGATCAAATAGGGGGGCATACACATTAAGAAATGACACCGAGGAGGATTTGTTTAGAGAGATGTTGATCCCTACATAATCAGAGTAGGGATCAAGCAAAGAAAGAGAGGAGGTAGAAAGTTCAGAGAAAGATAGGCCCTGCCTGATGAAATTGACAATGCTGCCGCTAGCGTGCATAGTATCAGAAGAGAGAATGCCAGACCGGGAGTGGGTACGATCAAAATGCAGAGCAGGAAATCCAGGAATCCGGAAAGAGGAAGATGAGTTAAGATTGGATTCCTGAATGCAGATAAGATCGACAGGATGGGACAAAAGAAAGTGAAGTAGTTTAGTGCTCCTGGCTCGAAGACCTCCAGCATTCCATTGAAGAACCCTGAGAGAGTCAGGGGAGGGAGTGGAGGCAGGAGGCGCAGAAGAACAGCCAGGAGCAAGGGACGATGATGGGGGGGCATGGGGAGGAGATATAAAATGGGCAGATGGGAGATAAGAGGTTTGGAGACAAAGGTGGGGCGAGAGTGCAGCGTTAGCAGATGAAGGGCTAGATTGCGCAGTGGAGGTATACATGTCGGAGGAGTCTGAGGAGGGGGGAGTCACAGTGATTCAGCAGGGGGGGCAGCTCCAAGAGTGAGAGCTGCCAAGAGCTCTAAATGTGGATAAGGAAAGCTGTGAGCACCTTAGATGGACCCATTTGGAGCAGGTGCAGCATTGCACTGACTTGCCCTGTCAGGTCACATTTCCAGCGCACACAGAGTAGGGAAAGATGAGGCCAGGGTTGGGATGAACGCTACCGCTCATCAAGAGAAGAAGAAGAATGAGGAGGCAAAGAAGGGCAAGAGTAGGGCAGGAGGAAAGAAAAAGAGAAAACAAGCAATCAATTTTAAAGAAGCTGTGTGCTGCACTTCTGCGGTCGTTCAGGGGGCAGCATAGCAAAAAAATGAAGGGGAGTGCCCAGGGTAACTGGGACCCTCGGGAAGGCCAACAACCATTTTGGCCCAACCCAAACGAGGTCGGGGACCGCACCACCACGTTGAGGTGGCTGTTGATTGGTGCAGTAAAAAATTATTGAGAAAAATAAAAATAATTGAATAGAAAAAATATAGAAAAAAAAATAAAAAAATATTGAGATCGGATTAGAGAACGCCAGTAACAGAGAAAAGTAGTGTTAAAATGTTCACAAAATTGCAGAGGACATAGGTAAATCTGTGATCACCTTTGTAACAAAGATAAAACCAGCTTCTCCCTCTCCCTCTTTAGGTATACAAAAAAGGTTAGACAAATACTGTGCATATAGAGCGGTTGACATTTCATAATATTAAGCTACACTGCACCTTCTGATCGATCATGTTCAGAAAATTGCTTTACCAGTTAATTTTTCAGCACTTTTTATAAACCATGATAACAGTGGTAAAAAAACGTTGTAAAGTAGCAGGATAAGCCCAAAACACATCAAAATGGCATCATAAAAGATGCAACATTTTGGAAAAAAGCATCACATAATTTTTGAAACTCCTCCTTCAAGATAGCTTAAACACCAAAGTACCCTGAAATTTAAATCTCCAGAGCAAATCTCATTTTCAGGTCCCTCAAAAAATCGTAGTAAATAGTTTACCAACACCTAGACAATCGAATTCTTTAAATAAGGAAATGATGGGAAATTCAGAATATATTTAACACAATAACAAGTAGTTTCAAAAGCTTCAATGTCATCTTAAGATTTCCAAGTCAAAAGTAACCCATACATGTCTTTGCAGTTGGCACAAGCCATAATTTGAATCCAAATTGTGATCTTTAACGCAAATGTCAATTCCTATTGACCATGCACCATGAGACACAATGCTCTGAGTGTTCAAACTCTCCAATCTACCACTTACATTCAGGTTTTTTAAATGCAAGCTTCACAATCAGTCCACTGCACAAAGCTGCTGACAACAAATGTAACACGGATAAATTTAAATCATTACAACTGGCTGAAAATTATTTTAAATAACATAAACAAAGCAAATATACCTCAAAATAATTATTTGCTTATTATAAAGGGGGGGTGTAAGCCGTGCACCAAAACATTTTAGACAATTTTGATTATATAGATGTTATTTTATTTCAAACAAGCTTATCTAAGGAACTGATGACATGTTATACACACTGATACAATCACAAATGCTCAAAATGATCATAAATACTAACTCAACTTGCTTGTTTATTGTTAAAGGCATATCTGAAAATTAAAGGAAAAAATTTTTAATGCAAATCATACCTAAAAAAACTTTGATTATAATTAAATTTGACAGATATAATGACTGATACATTGAAACAATGGTAAATTACTCTATGAAAGAACATTTATTATACACCAAAAGAAAGGAAAAGATATTCTACCCCATTAATTTTACATTGTTTCACATCACACTCCACATAATTTCTTGGTGCGCAACTTACGGCCCACCCTGTACTATAAATCATAAATCCTATAAAAATGATTCTCCATTGCAAAAGTCATTTTGAGGATTAAAACGTTTCAGGAACTGAGACATTTAAAAACAAATTGGGAGCGCAGAGCCTTGCGTGAGCTCAATGTCATTATCAAACGACCTGAAAAAAAAAGTAATTGCAACCCTGCTTGCAAGGGCCAAACTATTTTATCTTCAAAACAACATGGAGATCGCATATTTTTGGAGACTATCTTTTCAAACAGATAATTTTGCCCATTTTGATTTCCAAAAGAGAATTAAGGCTTTCTCTTTGAAGATCACAGTTTTGAAAGTAAGAATTTCACCACCAAGAGATTTTTACTTTTACATTTTTGCTCCTTTCAATTGTTTGAACAGTTTAAAGCCATTTATAACCCATTCCCTAACTACACCACCGCTTTCGCATCTTCAAGCCCAAATCCAAGTAAGTGATTTCGCAAAAAAACTAGTTTTCTTGAAAATGACAATTTTTAAAAATCATGACTGAATCCCAGTCTCTTAGATTTCAAAATGTTCTTTTCTATAAAAAATTGCCATTTTACTGCATCATTGGACAAAATTAGAGTGTTAAACTTCAAAAAATAATTGCTTAAAAACATTGTGAAAAATCTAGTAGGTTTGAGCATTTTTATTCAAATACAACAAAATAATGATAACGCTGCCTTATAATGCCACTACCACAATTCACACAAAAATAACTACAGATTAAGCCAAACACTGCAAACTATTTTTTGTGACTTTTGTGAAACAACAATTAAAACACGTTTTACCCATTCCCAAAGATACATCCCTAGACAGATTACTGCTATTAATATAATGTTCTTGTCCACTGTTAAGTACTTTTATATCTAATCGTAGTTATAATTCTTGGTTTTCATTACTATTCTCTAGTTTTTATCACCATTTTAGTTTTTGGAGATAATTCTTCTCCTTATATTACAGTGCATTAATTCACCACTTACTTCACAAAATTAATACGGGATGCCCTTTTACTTGTTACTTTGCAGTAAAGTAAAATCAATATTTTGTAATAAAACTTACATTTATCATCTCATGTCTACTTCAACATAATTGTAGTAATCATTTCAGTTTGAATACAATTAAAAAGGAGATGCATCTACTTTTATTGACTAAACTTTTTATACTTTTATGTTATTAAACAGCCCCTACAAATTTTTCTGCACCTCACAAAGTTCTAAGAATTTTAGTACCTTATAAGGTTCTATGGATTTCTACCACCTTAAATAATACATTTTTTTTGCTCCCCTCATAAATTTCTAAGGCTATTGGTAGCGCTGTTTACCTAGCATGTTGTAACATACAGCTTTTGGGTACCTACCATTTGCAGTCTGACTGTTAACGGTGTGGTTGCCAGCATAATTCCTTGGTTGGACCTCTCATGTCAGAAGACTAAGGTTAGGTTAAGCAAGAGTGTTGTTCCCATAGAAAAATTTTGCTTCAACAAATTCCCATGACAAGACAAAATAAACAAATGGCCCCCAGTGCCTGGCAGCTCTTGAATTGGCAGGGGTTGCAAAGAATCTCTGGGTTTGAATCTAAATCTGTATGTCATGGAATAAGATTTGGTACTTTAAATGTGGCAAGTTTTTGTGAAAGAAAGACAGAAGCATGTGGGGAATAAGAAAAAGAAGAGTTGATGTGTGCTGCATTCACGATGTAAGATGGAAAGGCCAAGGAGCTCGATTTGTGGACAAAAGTATAAACTGTGGTGGTCCAGAAGGAAATAACACAGGATATGGAGGAGTTGGAATTATGGTAAAAGAGGATGTATCTCAAAACGTTGTGGAAATTAGAAGAAAAAAAGCAACAGAGTGATGGCAATCGTGGTAACTTTAGAAAAGGAGATGATATGAATTGTATATGCACATGAGCCATAAAGCAGCAGACCAGACACTGAGAAAGTTCGTTTTTATGATGAAATAGCAAGTAAATGGGATTTGGTAAGTTCTAATGAAATCCTCTTTTCTTTGGGGAATTTCAATGATCGTGTGGGAAAATGTGTTGAGGGCTTTGAAGGTGTGCATGGGAGGAATGGAATCAGGAAGAGAAATGTAGAAATCAGAAGATTGCTGGAGCTCTGTGATAAAAAAGAGCTGTGCATGGTCAACATGTGGTTTTAAAAGGAAAAGGAAAATAACTTTAGTGCAGGTGGATGTGGAACAGAAATTGAGTTTATGGGGAAGACAGGCAGAAAGTATGTATGGGATGTGAAAGTGATTCTATGGGAACTGCAGTACAGCTGATGGTCATAGATCTGGATAAAAGGATTATAAAAATGAATGTGAAAAAGGAAAGGATTCTATGAAGAAGGATCTGGCGTTAAATGAAAACCAAACAAGAGTAAGATTTGAAAAGAGTAAAAGAACTAGTAAGCACAGACATGCCTGATTAGTGGTGGCCTTTCAATGATGGTGTTCTAAAGGCAAGTGACAAAGTGCGTGGAAAGAAGAAATTTCAGAGAGATAGAAGAGACATGGGTAGGTGGAACAACGAGGTAAAGGATAACATAGCAAGAAGGCAGCATTTAAACATATGTACAAGTTTTTATCACAAGAATGTAAGATGATATACAAATGCATCAAAAATCATAACAGGAAAGCTTTAGCTACAGATATGAGAAAGTAAGTTGAACAAAAGTAAATAAGTAATGACAGAATTCCAAAAGTGTTTTCAGTTTTCTTAGGAGAATGAAAAACAAAGGAAAGGATCTTCAAGGAGGGAGATACTTAAGACAAAGAGAAAGACAGTTGGGTTTTATTGAAGACAAAACAAAAATATGGAAGGAACACATGGAAAAGATCTTGAATGATGAGAACAAATGGTGCCACATGGTCAAAACTGATACAGTAGAAGGACATGTTGAAAAAGCTATTTGTGAAGGAACTGTGAAAGGAATGCAAAAGCTGAAGACAGAAAAGGCAACCAACCATTGCAAGTGCATGTGTAGATGATAATTCCAAGTGGTAAAACAGGGCTAAAGTGATGATCGACCAATCTCAGCACATATTGCAGGGTAGAAAAATACCTGTTTGGGTGGAAAAGTAGTGTGACTGTGCCTTCTTTTTAAGGGAAGCATGTGTGATAAGCCGTGAATCATAAAAAAGAGTAAAATTGCAAGAGCTGCCATAAAAATTCTTAAAACGGTGCAAGAGTGATGAATATGAAGACTGATCAATTTGAATAGAATGCAGGAACAATAAAGAGAGATGCAATGTTTTAAATTGATTTGTTCTCCATTAACAGAGGTGGCCGCATTTATTTCTTGATCCCCAAAAGTTCATTTACAACATCATGCCACTTAAGTCTACCAATGGCCTCTTTTTTAGTCTAATCTCTTTCACCTGTTTAATCACCTGCCTTCTCCATGTCATCTTTGATCACTCATGCCTTCTTCTCCCAACCACTTCAAAATCCAACACTCTTCTCTGTGTATCATCACTATCCCTCCTTAAAACATGCCCATGCTATTGCATTCCATTCATTTTGGCTAATCTGTCCAAAGTTTCTTCCAAATCCAGCAAATTTATGAGAAAAAAAGTATTCAAGAATTTAACTTCACGCATTGCTCTTGTCATTGTTCTTCCAGTTCTTTTCAAAATTGCGGTCTCATTTTCTTGCAGACACCATGTCTTACTTCCATACATTGCCAACCTCACTCAACTTCAACAAATTCTTTATTTTCAATGAAAGCCTTCTTCCATTAAGCATTTTCCCATATTTTCTCAATTTTATCCATCCATTTCTTGTGTTTGCTGTCACCACTGCTTTACTTCCACCACTGGCATTTAACCTGTTCCTCAACCTAAGAAAAACTCTTCACTAACTCAACCTGATTGTAGATGTTAATTCTTTAGCTGGTACAACAATTCTTTTCGTTGCTTCACATTATCTTTTACAAATAAGCTTTTTGTCATAGTAGAAGTCACACTATACACTTTGGCATATCTACCATGCACCCATTTACTACATTTTGTACTCAGCACTGAATTTGCCATCACCCTGTGGCTGCACTTGACACAGGGATCGACTTTGCTCTTATTTTGTCCTTTGAACCACTTACCATCACTTTGATCTTCTCCAGATTAACCTTCACCTCCTGCTCTCAAACACCTCTTTCCAATTCAAAATCTTTTCTCTCAAATTTTCCATACTTTCAGCCATCTACAAACAAAATTTCATACATCATATCTTGTCTTGCATTCTCTGTGATTACATCCCACAAGATATATATATAAAAAAAAATATCAAAAGGAAATAAGATGTATATGAGTTATGTTGACATAAGAAAAGTGTTTGGTAGAGTTCCACAGAAGGTCAAGAAATGGGCCATGAGAAAGAAGGATTTACTAGAAGTAATGATTCGAGCAATAGCCGTTAGCTTGTATAACAGTGTGAAGACAAATGTTAGGGTGAGATCTGTACATTCAAGAGAGTTTGAAGTAGCAGATGGTGTGCATCAAGCATCTGTGTCATCACCACTGTTATTTTTCAATAGTTGTGGATGCTATTAAAAAAAAAGCAAGAAGAGGTATAGTCAATGAGGTATTATATGCAGATGGTCTTGTTGTCATTAGCGAAACCATGGAAGATTAAAAAGGAAGATTTCAGAATCAAAAGAAAGTACTAGAGAATAAGGGTTTAAAGATCATCATCACAAAAACAAAAGTAATAGTACATGAGTCAGAAGGAAAACTGTCCAAAAGCAAGGTAGATTCATGTGGAGTTTATGAATAAAGAATGATGACCCATCTAGTGTTGTGCATCAAATGTAAAAACTGGGTTCATAGCAGATGTGCAAATATAAAGAGTTACAACTGGGTTGGTAATGCGTTTTGTTTGTTGAAGATGTAAGGGAATGATGAAAAGAATCGTGGATCATATGGAGGATTTGTGTGATGAGGTGGAGACCGAATGGCTTTAGTTATTTCTGAGATGAGACAACCTTAATGCTAGTGGTGGTTGTGAAGCAGCAATGACAACAAGAATAAGAATCGATTGGGTGAGATTCAGGGAATGTGGAGAGTTGTTGCTTGAAAACAGATTTCTTTTTAAAATGAAAGGTAAAGTTTATTGTTGTTGCATCAGATCAGTAACGCCATATGGAAGCAAGACATGGTGTTTAAATGAAAATGAAAAAGAAATTTAAGAAGAATGGCAGAGCAATGGTGAGAGCCATGTGAAGTCAAAAAGCTGTAGACAAAAGCTGCTTAATAATAGATGAATATGCTGGGGTTGAAAGAAACTATAGATGAATTGGCAAAAGCAAATCGAGTTAGGTTGTACAAACATGTGCAGAGAAGAGACTTTAATAGTGTTTTGTGAAATGCCTTAAATCTTGAAGTGAGCAGTGAGAGAAAATGAGGACAACTAAAGAAGACATGGAAAAAGCAAGTGGAAAAGAGAAAAAAAAACGATTTAGAGACAAAGGATGTTCCAAATCAAGTGATGTGACAAGATGGATTGTGAAGAATTGCAAAAGGATCAGGGTAAATGCAGCCAACTCCATAAATGACAAAAGGCACTTTTCTGTCATATCAAGTTTTATTGGTGTTAACCTTTTTCAATTGAGCCTGGAGTTTCACACTTGGTCTTGATTTTTACATGCCAGTATTTATATATACACTAGACTCCACTTAAGTGGCTCAAGAATAACTGGATCATTCAGTTAGCTGGATCATTTTTCCAAGTCCCAAATCTCATGTGCATTGTCAATGTAAATGTACACTGCTTTTCTGGATCACTTTTTTCATATAACTGGATCGCTTTTGCACTGAAACTTACAGTAAAATTCCATAATTGGCATGGTACATGCCTCAGTTATTGATCACATGCTGAAACAAGATTGTGCCACACAGTAATTATGCAGGTAAGCAATGGGAAGATTTCATCAAAGCTGATCATGACCTGGAAGTTGGGCATATTCTCAATGAGAATGAAATTATATATATTGTGCGAGCTTGCCATGAAGATGAAGAAGAAGATGATGAAGGTGGGAAACCTATTCCAATTGTTAGAGACCTGCAATGCCATAAATGCTCTCAAACAGGGTCTGCTGGGACGTGGTTTTGCAGACCATGATAATCTGTTGGCAAAGTTGGAAAAAGCATCAAGTCAAGTACTTACAGCTGAAACAAACAACAAGATTGCGTTTTTTACAGAAGAAATAATACAGTATTTTAATAAATAAATACAGTATTATTGAAGATTGATTCTCATTTCATTATTTCTTTTATAACGTGGCTTTCTTTGATGCCTAAATAAAACTTGATCGTTTTTTAAATACAGTACTGTGTCTTTGCAGCTAACTGGATCAAAAGCCCTCTGTCCGAAATGATCCAGTTAAATGGAGTCTACGGTACATACAAAACTAAAAACTTGAAAAGACCTAGATATGTTCTTGGTGATGTTTTCAACAACTATCCTGCTTGTTCACATTCTGTTATAAGTTTATTTTTCTACTTCCTGTCATGTTCTTTGCCTTGTGATCTTTTCTTCTTCTTTCAGCTTCTCCCTATTCAGGGTCGCCACAGTGTAAAACTAGTTTCCATTTCTCCCAATCAACTTTGTCTCCTTCCTTAGCTCCAACCCTTTCCATGTCTTCTCTTGCCAGATCCATCCACCTTCTCCTTGGTCTTCCTCTTTTCCTTCTACTTGGCACTGCCATCTCCATCATCCTTTTTCCCATGTACCCTTCTTCTCTCCTTTTCATGTGTCCATACCAGTGTAGTCTTGGATTTCACAGCTTGTCTCCTAGCTTTGCGATTTTCACAGTCCCTCTCACGTATTCATTTCTTATCTTGTCCTTTCTTGTCACTCCCAGTGCCCATCTCACCATTTTCAACTCTGCGACTTCCATTTTTCCCTTCTGTCTTTCCGTCACTGCCACCATTTCCATTCCACAAAGCATGGCTGTTCTAACAACACTCTTGTACATTTTACCCTTAACCCTTGCTGATAACTTCCTGTCGCACAGAACTTCAGACACCTTCTTTCAACTTATCCAGCCTTCTTGGATCCTTCTCCTCACTTCTTCTTCACATCTTCCATCGATACTAACTGTTGAACCCAGGTATTTGAAGTTTTTTGCTCTCTTTAGCTTTTCTCCTTGCAGCTTCCATTCTTCTCCATCATCCACATTCCCAGCCTTCAAATACTCGGTCTTGCTCTGGCTCACTTTCAGGCCTCTTCTCTCCAGTGCATTTCTCCACATCTGCAGATCATCCTTTAGCTTGCTGCAATTTTGCCTAGACAGCACTATGTCATCTGCAAACAGCATATCCCATGGTGGGTCCTTTCTGATGTCCTCCGTCAGCATGTCCATGATGATGGCAAAAAGGTATGGGCTGAGTGCTGAGCCTTGGTGAAGTCCAATACCTACCTTGAATTCCTCAGTCAACCCTGCTGCACTTCTCACAGTTGTTGTCGCTCTGTCATACATGTCCTTAATAATCCTTGTGTAGCATTCTGATGTTGTAGCTAACCACAAGCATTCCCACAGTTCCTTTCTGGGTACCCTGTCGTATGCCTTCTCCAGGTCAATAAAGGCACAGTGCACCACCTACTGCGCTTCAGTCCACTTTTCCAACAGCATCCTCAAACAGAAGATTGCATAAATGGTACTCCTTCCTGGCATGAACCCAAATTGTTGCTCAGTGGTTGTCACCTCCTTCCTTATCGTTGCTTCTATTACCCTCTACCACAGTTTCATAGAGTGACTCATCAACTTGATCCCCTGGTAATTTGTGATCTTTTCATTTTGCCCTAATTGGTTTATTGGCGGTGTGAGATTAGGATCCCTCTTAGATTTTTTTCCATTTCTTTTGACTTTTAGTTTTGAATGATGTCTGTTGTTTACTTTTCCACTTTTTACTTTTCTTGCTCTACTCCTACATTCTTTGTTTTGTAGATTTCATTCCTCCCATGCACACCTTCAAAGCCCTCAACACATTTTCCCACACGATCATTGAAATTCCCCAAAGAAAAGAGGATTTCATTAGAACTTACCAAATCCCATTTACTTGCTATTTCATCATAAAAACGAACTTTCTCAGTGTCTGGTCTGCTGCTTTATGGCTCATGTGCATATACAATTCATATCATCTCCTTTTCTAAAGTTACCACGATTGCCATCACTCTGTTGCTTTTTTTCTTCTAATTTCCACAACGTTTTGAGATACATCCTCTTTTACCATAATTCCAACTCCTCCATATCCTGTGTTATTTCCTTCTGGACCACCACAGTTTATACTTTTGTCCACAAATCGAGCTCTTTGGCCTTTCCATCTTACATCGTGAATGCAGCACACATCAACTCTTCTTTTTCTTATTCCCCACATGCTTCTGTCTTTCTTTCACAAAAACTTGCCACATTTAAAGTACCAAATCTTATTCCATGACATACAGATTTAGATTCAAACCCAGAAATTCTTTGCAACCCCTGCCAATTCAAGAGCTGCCAGGCACTGGGGGCCATTTGTTTATTTTGTCTTGTCATGGGAATTTGTTGAAGCAAAATTTTTCTATGGGAACAACACTCTTGCTTAACCTAACCTTAGTCTTCTGACATGAGAGGTCCAACTAAGGAATTATGCTGGCAACCACACCGTTAACAGTCGGACTGCAAATGGTAGGTACCCAAAAGCTGATTCTTAGAATAGCTTTAATATTCTAAATCTGGTGAGGCAGTGGGTTCAGTATTTTTAAAACCAGTGAATGTAGAAATTAATAACACCAATAAATTAATTCTTAGAAGATTCACACCATGTCAAAAATACATTTTTATTAAAGAATAGGAACTTAGAACTGCAACTCAGCCTCTAAGATCGTTCAAATCAGAGCAGCCTTGGTGCCGGTCCCAAGCCCAGATAAATGGGGAGGGTTGTGACAAGAAGGGCATCCGGCGTAATATCTAGCCAAATGTTTTCAATGCGCGTCATATCTGACTCTATACCAGTTCGGTCAAAGCCCAGGATAACAACGACCGTTACCAGTGACTGGGCACCAAGGGCCACTGGTGGAGATGCTACTTGGACACAAAGAAGAGGTGAAAAGCAATGGGGAAGAAGGAAATGAAGAGAGGAAGAAAGTTAAGAAGATCAAGCTGAAGGTTGCATCATTAAACGCTGGAACCATGATCGGTAAAGGAAGACAAGTGGCGGACCTTATGGAGCAAAGAGGGGTGGACATACTGTGTGTGCAGGAAACTTGCTGGAAGGGGAAGAAAGCAAGAGGCATAGGTGGAGGATATAAAATGTGGCACTGTGGAAGCAAAAACAAAAAGAATGGCATGGGAATCATATTGAAAAAGGAGCATGTGGACAGGGTAGTGGAATTGTGGAGAGAAACAGACAGGATATTATGCTTGAAGATGGAACTTGATGGTGTTCTGTTGAATGTTATCAGTGCGTATGTGCCGCAGGTTGGGTGAATACGTGAAGAAAAGGAAGCATTTCGGCTGGATCTAGATGAGACAGTGGAAAAGATACCAAAGAATTGTGGTGGGAGCAGACCTGAATGGGTACATAGAAGAAGGGAATAACGATGATGAAGAATGCATGGGCAGACATGGATTGGGGAAGAGAAATAATGAAGGACAAGCAGTGATGGATTTTGCTAAGAGAATGGAACTAACGATCACTAACACCTACTTTGTAAAGCAACCAGCACACAGAGTCACTTACAACAGTGGCAGACGCAGTTTGCAGGTGGATTGCATTATGGTGAGAAGACAAAGATTCAAGGAGGTGATGGTTACAAACGTTATTGTCAATAAAAGTGTAGGAAAACAGCACAGAATAGTAGTAAGTGTGTTAATCATCTGGACGAAGTGGAGGAAAGCACCAAAACCAGTAAAGAGAATAAAATGGTGGAAGCTGAAAGACTTGAAAGTGACGAACAAATTAAAAATGGAAGTGATTAAAAGTGGAATACTTGGTGGAAAGGAAGACTGGCAAAGAGTAGCTGAGATGATAGAGCATTGCCAGAATGAAAATAGGTGAAACATCAGGAAAAATTGACACAGCAGGTGGAAGCTGCAAGGAGAAAAGCTAAAGAGAGCAAAAAACTTCAAATACCTGGGTTCAACAGTTAGTATCGATGGAAGATGTGAAGAAGAAGTGAGGAGAAGGATCCAAGAAGGCTGGATAAGTTGAAAGAAGGTGTCTGAAGTTCTGTGCGACAGGAAGTTATCAGCAAGGGTTAAGGGTAAAATGTACAAGAGTGTTGTTAGAACAGCCATGCTTTGTGGAATGGAAATGGTGGCAGTGACGGAAAGACAGAAGGGAAAAATGGAAGTCGCAGAGTTGAAAATGGTGAGATGGGCACTGAGAGTGACAAGAAAGGACAAGATAAGAAATGAATACGTGAGAGGGACTGTGAAAATCGCAAAGCTAGGAGACAAGCTGTGAAATCCAAGACTACACTGGTATGGACACATGAAAAGGAGAGAAGAAGGGTACATGGGAAAAAGGATGATGGAGATGGCAGTGCCAGGTAGAAGGAAAAGAGGAAGACCAAGGAGAAGGTGGATGGATCTGGCAAGAGAAGACATGGAAAGGGTTGGTAATTAGTAATTATAATTTCATCAATGTTTATAAACTCTTGCCATCTCAAATGCATCCATTAGCAGTCCCAACCTTCTCCATGCAAGCGATTTCAATGGCAAGCACATTGAATTAATATGTAGCATCACTATGTCTATCTGTTTGCTAACAATGAAAGCTTTATCAAGCGCCTCAGGTGGAAAGCCTTCTTTCTCGACATAAATGACGAACCTGCTGAATACAACAACAAAACATTTGGTTTTAAATCCGAAGCAACACCCCACAGCATGACGGACTAAAATATTTCAAGCAAGATCTTTACAAAATGGTTTGTCGAATTCAGTTCAGACCTGTCAAAAGCAGTTTCCAATCCCAGCTTTTGGCAGACGTGAAAACCATTAGGAATTCTATGAGCGTAATCATCCAAGCTGACAAAACAACCAATCTATACAGAATGAGTGTTGCAGATTATAGCAAACTATTGAATGATAACATCACTGCTAAATACAAGAAAACCAGTGCGGATACTGTAAGCGACATCAACAACAAGGCAAAAACCATCGCCAGGGAGCTCCAACTAGACAGCAGGATTGAGCAGTTCTCAGATAAGAACGCTTTTGTAACCATTAAAGACCATAAAGAAAATTTTCCAAACAACCTTAAGTGCCGCTTAATAAATCCTGCCAAATTGCAAATTGGAATTGTTAGCAAACAGATATTGGAAAAAATTAACAATACCATCCGATCACAAAGCAACTTTAACCAGTGGCACAACACTTCCTCCATAATTTCGTGGTTCAACAGTATTCCAAACAAAAGCGAATGCAAATTTCTCAAATTTGATATAGTTGACTTTTACCCCACCATCTCAGAAGACATATTGAGAGCGGCCATAATATTTGCGAAATCCAATGTCGACATTGAAGACAGCGACATTTACACTATCCTGCACTCAAGAAAATCACTTCTGTTTAGCACAGATGGCATCTGGATAAAGCACAGCAGTTCCCTGTTTGACGTAACAATGGGTTCTTATGACGGTGCGGAAATCTGCGAGCTTGTTGGGTTGTTCCTTTTAAGCAAACTGTCCAACACCATCCACATCGACAATATTGGATTATACCGCGACGACAGCCTTGCCATAATTAGGAACGTGTCTGGACCAGAAATGGAATGCACCAGGAAAAAGGTAATTGCCATTTTTAAAACACACGGTCTAAAAGTCACAGCCGATACCAACTTATTTCAAACAGACTTTTTGGATGCAACCTTTGACCTCAACTCCAGAAAGTTTTGGCCATACCGCAAACCCAACGACTCGTCCCTTTACATCAACACCCAATCCAACCATCCACCCTCCATTACTAAACAGCTGCCTCATATGATCAACAACAGAATTGCACAGCTATTATGTCACCGTGAGTCTTTTGACAACGCCATTCCACCTTATGCCAAGGCTTTGAGAAAAGCTGGGCATTCACCTTGCACGGCATACCCCATGCACCCAACGACTCCACCAAACCACAAGAAACAAAGAACAAGAAAGAGAAACATCACTTGGTTCAATCCCCCATACAACATTGAAGTCAAAACAAATATTGGCAAAAAGTTCTTCTATCTCATCAACAAGCACTTCCCCTTAAACAATCGCCTCCACAAAATTTGCAACAAATTTAACCTCAAACTCAGCTACAGCTGCATGCCGAACATGGCATACATCATTAGAAGCCACAACAATAAGCTAATATATCCAACTGCCAACACCGACGAGATGCCGTGCAACTGCAAAACCAAATCCGAATGCCCGCTTAACGGCAAATGCCGAATCAAATCAATCGTGCACAAAGCCTCCATCACAGCTCCAAACATCCCAACACAGCACTCTTTTGGACTTTGTGAGACTGAGTTTAAAGCCCAGTTTTACAACCACTGCTCATCATTCAAAGACCAACGAAAAATGAACGCTACAGAACTCTCCAAAGCTGTGTGGGACTACAAGAACAGAGGAATCGAACCGCTCATATCTTGGTCCATCCTATGCAAAGCGGCTGCATTCAAAAGTGGCACCAAGCGCTGTAACTTCTGCCTAGCTGAAAAACTGGCCATCTTACAAGCTAACCAACGTACGCTCCTAAACAAACGATCTGAGTTCATCTCCAAATGCAGACACCAGACCAAATTCAAGTTGAAAAACATTAATTAATACTAACCTTTTATTCGTGGATTTTCATTTGTGCACTGTTTTTACCTTTATTCTGTTTTTATTCTATTTTTTAACTCTTGCCATGGTTTTATTTACCTTTAACTTTTTTCACGCTTCAATAACTTCCTACCTTACTAATGCCAACGCATGCAACACCAACATCATCTACCTGCCAGTTGTAGTGGGCAGTGCTTGAGTAAGGCAGATCTGTAGAGCTTACCTTCCCTTGAGTTTTGAGCCTTCTATATAATTTAATTTTAATTTCTATTTATTTATTAATGTTGGATTTCATCATATGCCAGTGCTGTGTTTTAGAACTACCTCCTGATGAGCCGCCTTAGGTGAAACAAACTGTTGAGGTGTTTTTAACTGGAATAAATTTCATTTTATAAGCAAATTTATATATGAGACACATGATCTATTTTTATCATTATATTGTATAGTTCCATTCATATTTTTTAATAGTTCTTTTGTTAAGAATTTTCAATTTTATGCAATTTTTCTAAAAAAAAAACACTAGGACATAGAAATGCTTTTAAAAATGCGCTGTCAAGTGGTTAATGACCTAAGCTGTTTTTTTCAATTTTGACAATTTTTTTCAGTTTCTTTCCTCATAGAACCAGCAATCACTTTCATTCTTTGATTTTTCAAATTCCTATGCTTCACCAGGGAAAAATAGCGAGGCTGTTCAACCAGCATGTTATTACAAGCGGTTTTTGAGAATCTTCTTATTTTTTTGAACTACAGTTTGGGAATCTTCACATCTAAAACTGAGATTGGAGGTATGCAAGGGCATGCCCTCTGTAATAGAAAAATGCTCCAAAACTTATCTCATGAAAGTTGTAAAAAAAAATTAGCCCCCAATTCTCGGCAGCTCTTAAATGAGTAAGGGATTTGAAGAATCTCCAGGTTACAAAAATTTGAGGTAAATGTTGAAAGTTTTTGAAAAAGAGGTATTACAGCGTGTGAGTTGATGAGAGGAAAGTGGATATGTGCTGTTCACAGAAAGTAAGATGGAAAGGGCAAGGAGCTCAAGTTGTTGGTACAAAGGTGGAGATATAAGCTGTGGTGGTCTGAAAATACTGATGAAATAGTTAGAGGTGTTAGAATTGTAGTGAAAGAACTATGCAATAAGGTCGTAGAAGTCTGCAGAAAAAGCAACAGAGTGATGGCAGAGGTGCTGGTTGTTGAGGAGGACGTTATGAGTCATATGTGTGTATGCTCCCCTGATAAGACAATCAGACTGTGAGAAAGACCAATTTTGTAATAAAATGGCAAGTGAGTGGGATTTGAAAAATCCGAGTGAAATGATTCTGGGTCTGGAAAACTTCAACAGAGAAGAAACAAAATGATGGTTTTGAGCATGAAATGAGTGAAAGTATAGAGAATTTAAATTTTTTTAAACAAAAAGAAGTGTTTGAAAGCAAGGGGCTGAAGGTGAACCTCAAGAAAACCAAAGTAATCGTGAGTGGTTTGAAAATTGAGGTACTCAAGAGTTAAGTTGATCCATGTGCCAAGTGCGACAAGAAGGTAATAGCAAATTTGGTGATGTGCACAAAGTGTGGTAGATGGGTACATGGTGGATGTGCGAAAATGAAGAGAGTGACTTCAACTCTGGCAAAAAGTTTTGTTTGTGAACTATGGGTTGATACAAAGGAAGGAATTATGGAACCAAGTGAAGAAATATCATTTTTTGACCAAGTTGACTTTGTAAAGAGCTTCTGTTATTTGGGGGACAGGTTGAATGCCAGTGGTGGAAGTGAAGCAGTAACAGCAAGAACGAGAATTGGATGGATAATATTTAGAAATAGTAAGAAGTTACTTTATGGGAGACAGTTCTGTTAGAAATAAAAGGAATTATCAAAGTTGCTTAAGATCAGCAATGCTATATGAGAGCGAGACATAGTGTCTGAGTGGGAATGAGATGGCAATTTTGAGAAAAAATGAAAAAGCAATGATAAGAGCAATGTGAGGAGTTGAGATGATTGAGAAAAGGACCCAAGAACTTGCGAGGTTGCTGGGTTTAAAGGATACTTTAAATGGACTAGCCATAATGAGTGGAGCACGATGGTATGGGCACGTTTTGAGAAAAAAATAATGATGTTTTAAAGAGCTTTGGATTTTGAATTGGCAAGAAGAGGACGTGGGGGACCAAACATGACGTGGAAGAGACAAGTAGAGAAACCTACTGATTAGACTGAAAAAGGAGGATGCCATTGACAGAGAAAAGTGGCATGATGGTGTGTACAAGCTATCGAGAAATATGAAGTGAATCTGGACAAATCTGGATTTAACGGGATCTCTCTCTCTCTCTCTCTCTTTAAGCATGTGTGTGGTTGGTATGGAATTGGCAAAAAATATGTTGAGAGAAACTACTTGACTTTTGTGATGAAAAGGACTTGCATGTGGCAAACACATCATTGGAAATGCAGCAGAGAAAAATAATGTGCAGTATGAATGGATATGAAACTGAGATTGATGTTGCATTAGTTGGAAAAAGCAGCAGAAAGCATTTAAAAGACATGAAAGCAATCTCATGGGAAATGCAACTTCAGCTGGTGGAAATAGACATAGACAAAAGAAAATAGTGAAGAACAAACAAACCATTAAAAAGAAGGTTTGCATGATGAAGAATAAGCAACATGGAAGCAAGATATTACGAGAAAGTTAAGGAATGAGTTAATCTTGATTTGCCCAACATATGAAATGATTTTAAAAATAGTATTTAAAGAATTTGTGATAAAGTATGGGAAAAAGGCAGAAGGAATCATGAGGATACGTGGTGTGAAAGGAAAAAGTGAAATAAGCAAATGACAAATGAAAGTTGCATATAAAAAAACGTGCAAAAATCGATTGAAGAAAAACTAGCCTACATATAAGAATATGAAAAAGCAAACAATTGTTTGCTAATTCTATGAGAAAAAAAGATGAAAAATATTTGGCAAAATTAAACAAAAAATTAAATCACATTTACACACTGGTAAAGTTCAAAAAAAAGATGGCAAAGATATTGTGGGAGGAAGATGCATGAGAGGAAACAATTGAAAGTTAGGTTTGAGTGAAAAAGACTGGAGTAGAATCCAGAAAAATCACATTGAAAAAATGGTAACAACAACGATTAGAATCACATGACAGAACCTAGTATTGCAGAGGGATCCATCAAAAGGTTACTAGTTAAGAAATGATGACAGCAATATAAGCAATGATTTCAGGAAAGGCAGCTGGATCTTCTACATCATGAGTAGAAATTACAACTGCCAGTGAAAGAACGATTTGTGTAATGATGGAATTTTGCCAAGCTGTGTTGGATGGAAAAGAAATGCTGAATAAACAGCAAACCAGTATGCTGGTGTGATAAATTTTAAGGGAAAAAGAGACACAAGAAACTGTAATGCATATCAGAGTAAAGTGGATTGAGCATACTATAAACATTTTTGAAAGAGTGCAGGAAAGGATTTGAAAATTAATGAATATTGATGCAATGCAGTTTGGTTATATCCCTGGCAGAGGAATGACAGATGCATTGTTTGTTGTGAGCTGAATGCAAACGGAATGAATATATAGATTAAGAGAAGTTGCATATCTAGTAATAGTAGTTTAGTTTTTATCTGGTATTGTCCCCTTTGTGAAGATGGTTGAATACACCCCATTCCTTCTGTGATTGTTTGCAATCCATCTTTTCACTGCGCTTGATTTCAAGCTTCCACTGTGTTTAAACCGATCTTCTATGTCTCCTCCTCCACTTGCTTCTTCCATGTCTTCTTTGGTCATCTTCCCTTTCTCTTGCCACTCACTTCAAAATTTAAAGCAATTCTTAAACACTATCGTCATCCCTCCTTAGCACATGTCCATACCATCTAACTCCATTCACTATTGCTAACCAGGTTATAGCTTCTTTCAACCCCAAGCATGTCCATCTGTTCTTCAGTCATCTTTCTGTCTACAACTTTCCAACAGCAGTCTTACTCTAGTTGTGACTATCACTTCACAACCACCACTAGCATTTAGTCTGTCTCCCAAATAACAAAATCCATTCACTTCATCACACAACTTCTTGAATAGATCCATTATTCCTTCCATTATTCCTCTACATCTCGAGCAAACAAAATTGCCAATCTAGTGGTAGCTCTCTTTACTTTTACACATCTATCTTGAACCCAGTTTCCACATTTTGCCCATAACACCAAATTGGCCATGACTCTCCTCCCACAAACTCCAAGTGGATCTATCTTGCTTTTAAACAGTTCTCCTTCCTACCCGCCTACCATCAATTTTGTTTTTTTATGCTGACCCTCAATCCCTGCTTTCTAGTGTAACCTTCCAATTCCAGAATCTTTCCTTAAGGTCTTTCATGGTTTCAAACATGAGAACAAGGTCATCTGCAAACCATAATTCATTGACCACATAACTTCTTGCTTTTTCCATGAAATCATCCATAACTATTGCAAACAATAGTGGCGACAGCACAGATCCATGATGTACACCAACCTATACTTTAAATTCCTCTGAATATGCAGATCCCACTCTCATTCCTGTCTTTGCACCATCATACAGGCTCATAACTGCCCGAACCATTACTTCTGGTAAACTCTTCTTTCTCATGGCCCACTCCATCACTTTTCTTGGCACTCTATCAAAAGCCTTTTCCATGTCAACAAAACACATATACAACTTCTTGTCCTTCTTTTAATATAACTCCTGCATTCTTCTCACAATGAATAATGCATCCATGGTTTCTTTTCATGGCATAAATCCAAACTGATCAGTGTTCATATTTGTCTCCCAAGTACCCTTTCAACAATTTTCATGGCATGTTCTAGCAGTTTCACTTCTCTTTATGATTCAGAGCTTACCAAACCTCCCTTTTCTTTAAAGGTAAGCACAATCACAATAGTTTTCCACTCATCAGGCATCCTCCAACCATCCAATACATGCCGGCACAGTTCCATCATCACTTTAACCCCAAATTTGCCACTTGTAACTATCATCTCCACAGTACTACAGATGGTCCAGTTGCTTTTCCTGATTTTATCTTTTGCATTACATCCACAATTTCTTTGCCAAAAACATTTTTAACTGGTCCTTCAACCACATTAGTTTCTGCCATGTGGTCTAATTTGTTCTCATCATTCAAGATATTTTCCACATGTTCTTTCCAAATTTTTGCTCTGTCTTCTTCAATAAAACCCAACCTTCTGTCTCTTCCTCTAAAAGCACCTTCCTCCTTGAAGATCCTTTCCATCCTTTTTATTCTAGCAAAAAAGCAGAAAACAGTGTTAGAATTTGAAAATAACTTATTTAACTTCCTTTCTGATAGCTCTAGCAACAACTTTTCTAGTTTGATTTCTTACACATTTGTAGTGAGTTTGACTTTCTTCTCATGAGAACCTGCACAGTTCTTTAAATGCTGCCTTCTTACTTGCTATGATATCCTTTACCTTCTCATTCCCACCTATACTTCTTCTTTCCACATATTGATGAGATTAAACTGAAAAAGGAAGATACCACTGACAGGAAAAAAGTGGTCTAATGGTGTTCACAAACTTTCTAGAAACATGAGGTGAATTTAACCACCTTTGTCAATCGAGGTAAAACTGAATTACAAGAAATCTCTCTCTCTCTCTCTCTCTCTCATCAATTAGCTTTGTTTTCCTCCAATCAATGTACACACATTTTTTATGTGCTGGTTTTGTTTGTATGGATTGATAACCATCAAAGGTCGAAGAATTATCTATTGCCTCACAATGCATTAATTTTAAAAACAGACCTACACTTTTTAATGATTTTATTTGAAGTACAGAAAATTTGTAAACTTAAAACCAATTATACCTACAAACGAGAAATTCATTATAAAGATTTGTAGAGAACTCTATATTTTTACAAAGACCTTTGCAACTTATGTTATGCATAGAGTCACAAGAACAAGGAAAAATTAAAATATAGACAAAATTGGTTAATTGCACATTCAATTTATCAGACATTTTTATGCAATTATCCAATATATGCGTTTAAGTGATTTGCTCTAGAAAAAAAAGGTTTATCGTGAACAGACGTTGCATTGACTAAACAACACTACAAAGTTTAAGTAATTTGGTATAGAAAAAAAAGGTTTATCATGAACAGATGCTGCATGATTGACTAAACAACACTGCAACTGCCTGTTCGGAATTCTTTTAAACTAGAAATGATTCATTACACAAAGCAGTGCATTGCTAGCAATTGCTTAAATAGTGCAACTTTGAATTAATCCGTTTATTTTAAAAAATGACAATGATATACAAGTACCCACAGGTCTTTGTTGTGTCACAAGAAGGTTAACTTTGATTCATGCCTGACAGCATTTTTCTTTTTAATGCAATGCAGAAAATAGCTGCTCACTGTTCAAGGTAACGTAGTTTAAATCATTTTATTCCTAGCGATGACATTCTTTTTTCATTTAACATGCTTGTTTTAAAAAAGTGTAACCATGTTTATTACAAATTTTTTGGGTTGTATTCTACAAAACTACACTCTCATAAAATCACATAAATTTCAGTACATATTTATTCTGTAGTTTCAAAAAATTTTTCCAGTGTCTGCTGTTTCAAATTTGCACACATATTTTCCATCATCTCTCTCTCCAAACTAGTAAATCTGTTCTAGTCATCTCCTTGATGAATCAGTCACTGATGAATAATGCTAAGAGCATTGAGAACCTCTTTGTTGCTTGAAGGAGATGGATCACTGTCTGTTGCCCCAACATCAGCATCGTCGCATCACCACACACAATTCCTTGTCTGTCTGTTCCCCTGTAACCGTTGCATAAATTATATGAGCGTTGCATGGAAAAATGTGAGCAAAAATCATTCAGAAATGTTTTTTTTGAGGCTTAACATCTGCTGTGTTGGATGAATCTTTCCTTGAATTTTCTTATGAAGAAATCCCTGCACCACTCACACAAAAAGCATACAATGAGTTA
The DNA here is from genome assembly GCA_963675345.1 of Trididemnum clinides. Taxonomy (NCBI): domain Eukaryota; kingdom Metazoa; phylum Chordata; class Ascidiacea; order Aplousobranchia; family Didemnidae; genus Trididemnum; species Trididemnum clinides. The sequence goes on along the minus strand of OY776292.1, from coordinate 3,001,622 downwards.
AATCATATGAACAATGTTGCAGGCATTTCACTGACGCAAGAAGCATACAATGAGCTTAATTGTATGGACAATGTTGCAGGCATTTCTTCATAAGAAAATCCAAGGAAAGGTTCATTCAACACAGCAGGTGTCAGGCCTCAAAAAAAAACAATTTTGAATAGTATCCACATGCATCTTTCCATGCAACACTCATATAATTTATAGCGTCTTTGACAAAAATCGAATGTGCTACGTCAGCTGGTGTAACCATTTCATCAGCATTGATCATAACCAGAACTTTCTGTAGCATTCTCCATTGATAATAATGCTTGAAATTTCTGATGATCCCTCGTATAAAGGTTGAAGAAGATGACATTGTGTTTGCATGCAGACACACAAGCTCTATACATTTCAGGTGAGCCTTTTCTTTGTTATGAGCAGAACAGTTTTCTAGCAATAAACAAACTTTTCAACTTTTTGTTTGCTTACATTCATCAAAATCGTTGACCCAGTTTTGGAAAAGTAAAGCTGTCATCCATGCATTCTTGTTTGACTTATAGGTGACTGGCAATGATGCCACACACCTAAAGCACCTGGGTTTCACAGATTTTCCAATCACTAATGGTTTTCTTTTATTAGAGCCATCTGTGTTAGTCATCAATAGAACAGTCAAGCATTGTTTTCTTTTGTGCCACCAGACAATTTTTTGTTCAGAAGTACATTGTTCCTTCTGACAATGCTTGGAAATATAGCCAAGTCTCGTGACAGTTGTAGATGTCACTAGCAGAATACTTGGAATGTATGTTTGGCAACATGTTTGACACCCAGTGTTGTGCTGTTACAGTCATGAACTTGTTTTTTGCTATGTTGCCGCTTAAAAACAATACCCTGATGCTCCTGCCATCACTGAATCCAGCTTAGTGAAGGATCAAAGCTTATATCCATTGTTTGCTCTAAATCTTCAGCTTTCTGTAGGAGCATTGGACTGCTTATTTGAAATCCTCAACTTTTGGCTTGAGTGAACCAGTGCAACAACACCTCTTCCATGTCTTTTAAAAAACTTTCTTGGGCGCATTTTCCGGATGGATTGATATTATTGCGATGATTTTTTAAGAGTTTTTCCCTTGTCTTCAACATTTGTAAAACTTGTGATTGTGATATGTTAAATTTAGCTGCAACAACTTCTGTGACGTCTTGCTATCAAGCTCTTTAATCACAAGTACTTTATCACGTAAAGTCAAATCTCTTCGCCTTATAGATTTTCTTGACATTTTGAGATGACTACTAGTGAAAAGTAATGAAACAAAATGCTAACTTTGCTTTCCTGTAGACCCTTTCTGCCTTTATTCTATTTGAGTTTTTCATTTCCTTCTTTTCCATCGTTTGACAATTAGATAATGATGTTTAAGCGACCTCTTTTTGTACGACATATGTGTTGAAGTCAATTGCATGGCAATTACTTTTCTGTTCTAGTACAGTGGGGAGTCCAGCAGTAAAATCGACTGGGGATTAAGTTACTGCATCACTACACACCATGAACTAGAAACGTTGATTGTTTTTCCATGCTCATTTCCTTTGTATTGCAAACGTTTAAAGAAAATATGCCATTAAGCAAATAAAAGGAGCAACTGTGACAAAAACTCTACAATTATTCAGTTTATTCTATTAAGTGGTATGCCATTACCCGATGTTTTCACTTAATAATAGATAGGATTGGGTTCAAAATTTCAGATTTGTATGCAGTAAAACAACATATGCATTTAAGCAGTATGCAATTAATCAATTTTGTTTGTATTATGAATGGAACTACCCTGGTTTCTACAATAAGCCATAAGGTTTGAAGAAAACAAAATACATGGCAACATAATAACCCTAAAAGAATCAATAAGAAAAAAAAAGAGCAAAATTTCAATTTCCTTTCACTTTCTTGTTCTCGCCCAAAAAAAAAATTTGGTTACTTATCTTGTGAATCATTTTAGTTTTTTTTTTTTTTTCTTTTTCAGGAAAAGTCCAAGCAACTACATATGCAATCAGGGTGGCAAGCTTTCCAAATAGATCGGAAGAACTAGTAGAATCATTTAAGCAATAATCCTATGGCTTAGGTTCAGCAAAACTTATTATTATTGGTTCAGGTTTAATGCTTTAGAAAAATTGTGGTTCAGGTTTACCAATGGAATATCTTAAGGGTTTGGACTAGGTTTAAGCTCAGGAAAAATAAGCAATTAAGACTGGTTTTTGGAGCAGCCTTAATTCAATGCCCTGTTATAGACTATACATATGATAAAGTTCATTTCTCTCAGTGGTGCTGTTGAAAACTATAGTCACACTGAGCTGAAGCCAATTTTACAAATTTTAGGCAGTGGTGAAATGTCAGAAAAAATCAACATCATAGACAATGATTTTCAAAAGTATTGTTGGTGGTACAGAATACTTGTGGGTACAGAAAACTTGAGAGTCCTGTGGATTGGTAATCCCTCCACAAACTTGGAAAAAGAAATCAAAACCGCTGTGAAAAGCTGCTATAGTTTCATCAGCACCTGCTTGGTCTTTATGTCTAAGCATATGCTGCCTGTGGCCTGCAAGAATGTTCTACCTACCACTCAGAAAAGTTTTGTCATATATGAATACAAGTCCCAATGTAATAGTCAATACATGGGACGAACATCTCAATGACAACTGGATTGCATCAAGCAACATGTTCCGCAATGGCTAAGACAACAATTGATCCATCTACGCCAATCTCAACCACACAGATCATGCAAATAAACCAACACCAAACCGGATTGTGACTCTGCCATTGGTCAGCATCTTTTAGATAATGATCAATGTGCATCAAACTATGATAAGAGGTTTTCAATCCTTGCCGCAGTGCGCAGCTCTTTCCATCTTAATCTTTTAGAGGCTGCTTATATCAAGACCCAACACCCAGTTTTGTGCAGACAGAAAGAGTTTGTTTATGCTCTCAAACTCTTTTGATAATTGCGGCATTCCTATTGGGCCTCTTGCTGCATTTTCTTTGGCTTTTTGCTATTGCAAAATCTTTCTTTAGCATGCTTTAAAATACTAGCACTATCATTGATTTGTCTTGATCATCTAACGTCTAAATTGTTCACATAAAACACTCACTTCACTTTTGACGCAATACCACCACTGATGAGAGCGTCACGAAAAGCTTATAGCTCAAACAGCTTTTTTCAGAGCTATAATAAAATTTATTTTTAAGTTAATTACCAAGTAATGTTTGGGCACTATTAATGGTAGTGAGCTTAGATCTTTGCACGAGACTAAATGCACTTTAAAAATCATGATTGAGTAAACTCAGTTTCCTACTACAACCTCCACATTACTCCTACTGCTGAGCATGAATCAGATCTGTGAATATCAATTCTAAAGTCTGTGGTAAGACTTGACAAGAAAATTAATCCCAATACCATTGACTGCAAGGCAAACTCACTAATCACAACATCACTGCATAGGTGATTATCCAACAGGAATAATCCTTTTTGTCTAAAATTAGTTTTACAAATTATTTTTAGTTTTTGTATGATTTATTCTGAGGAGCTGTCTGTATGCACCTTATTGCCATGAGCTTCAACAAGCCAGCACTACTAGGCCTTTAGCTCAAAAATTATAAGTTGTCCGCAGTTGGAATTGTTTAAAATAAAGCACACTAACAATTAACCTGGTTCACGAAGTGGAGTATCATGCAGAGTCAGAGTGTATTGTTTAATAGTTACAGCCAAAGACAGAGAGTCTCCTATCATAATTACCTAACAACTTTTCCACTTAAGAGTTTAACACAGTTGATTTTATTGTTTGTTGATGAGCTATTTTTTGTAAATTACAATTCAAATGGCCAGAAAACTATTACCACTATTCTCATATGCAAAATTTGAAATATGAATTTCTTGGCAACAAAATTTACTTATGTAAAAGGATTAAAAAAAAGTCAGCTTAACAACCTCGAAAATCTACTTCTCCATTTCCATCTTGATCAAATATTTCAATCACCCTTTGAACTAGAGGATTTTGCTGTAGTTCTGGCAAAGACATGAACTCATCAATGCTAAGTGAGCCAGAATTGTCAAGATCCAGTTTGCGAAAGCGTTTACCCAATCTTGCAATTTCATCAGGGTCAACTGCACAAACACAAAACAGAGCTACATCATTTTAATGTTACCTTTGAAACATCTATGTTGTTGACAACTTTTCATGACACACTCACATGTAGAGAAATTGGGCATATGGAAAGAGTAATACACTTTCAAATTTATACTTAAGCAATCTAATAAATATTTATCTGGCTACAAAAAGTCCTTTTAGGAAATTCATATGGTTCTTTTTTCTTGCATCTTTTTTGATCACATACTGTAATTTCTCTCTCCTATATCTTAAGCAACAAAAATAGAAAGAGGGTGCAGTTTTACAGTTGTACATTGAGCAAACAAAAATTAAATTAATTCAATTTTACAACAGCCACTGCAAACAGCAAAAATTGCCATAAAGAAAGGTGTTTATAAATTACAGTTTGATTTTGAGCAAAAAAAAACGTGGTATTTTCACAACAGCCACTGCAACCAAGAAGCAAAAATTGCCATAAAGTGCCTTGTGTCCATGCAAACACAATGTAGAAATCAAGTGAGCTCCCTCAACTTTACTTGCATGCTAACATCTCATTGCATCAGGCTACTTTTCATTTCCCTGAAAATATCCATCAACGTTGAACCACATGCAGCCAGGTAAGATGGAAAAATAATTATAACTATAAAGCTGCAAAATAATAAAAGATTGCAAAGTACATACAATGCGAACACATTTCCATTGGTGTAGTCAATTCATTTCCCTGCAAAACAAACTTATGATTTTAAGGTAAAATGAATTAACAAGTCTACTAAAAAGCACAATTCTAACCAGTCTGAAGAATATTAAAGCTGTTGTAAATCTTGCACCTAATTGGCAAAGCAGCATACAAGTATAAGGGGCATTAACAATTTATTAAAATGTTGTTAATCCCCCTTACGCCCATATGCTGCTTTGCCAATTAGGTGCAAGGTTTACAAATTCCATATCTTTGCCTATAATTTTCAAATCTATAATATTAAAGCTGTTTACCTAGCATGTTGTAGCATACAGCTTTTGGGTACCTACCATTTGCAGTCTGACTGTTAACGGTGTGGTTGCCAGCATAATTCCTTGGTTGGACCTCTCATGTCAGAAGACTAAGGTTAGGTTAAGCAAGAGTGTTGTTCCCATAAAAAAATTTTGCTTCAACAAATTCCCATGACAAGACAAAATAAACAAATGGCCCCCAGTGCCTGGCAGCTCTTGAATTGGCAGGGGTTGCAAAGAATCTCTGGGTTTGAATCTAAATCTGTATGTCATGGAATAAGATTTGGTACTTTAAATGTGGCAAGTTTTTGTGAAAGAAAGACAGAAGCATGTGGGGAATAAGAAAAAGAAGAGTTGATGTGTGCTGCATTCACGATGTAAGATGGAAAGGCCAAGGAGCTCGATTTGTGGACAAAAGTATAAACTGTGGTGGTCCAGAAGGAAATAACACAGGATATGGAGGAGTTGGAATTATGGTAAAAGAGGATGTATCTCAAAATGTTGTGGAAATTAGAAGAAAAAAAGCAACAGAGTGATGGCAATCGTGGTAACTTTAGAAAAGGAGATGATATGAATTGTATATGCACATGAGCCATAAAGCAGCAGACCAGACACTGAGAAAGTTCGTTTTTATGATGAAATAGCAAGTAAATGGGATTTGGTAAGTTCTAATGAAATCCTCTTTTCTTTGGGGAATTTCAATGATCGTGTGGGAAAATGTGTTGAGGGCTTTGAAGGTGTGCATGGGAGGAATGGAATCAGGAAGAGAAATGTAGAAATCAGAAGATTGCTGGAGCTCTGTGATAAAAAAGAGCTGTGCATGGCCAACATGTGAATGTGGAATAGAAATTGAGTTTATGGGGAAGACAGGCAGAAAGTATGTATGGGATGTGAAAGTGATTCTATGGGAACTGCAGCACCAGCTGGTGGTCATAGATCTGGATAAAAGGATTATAAAAATGAATGTGAAAAAGGAACGGATCATAAGAAGAAGGATGTGGTGTTAAATAAAAACCAAACAAGAGTAAAAAAAACTAGTAAGCGCAGACATGCCTGATTAGTAACTAGTAAAACTAGTAATCACAGACATGTGTGAGATAGAGGAGACATGTGTAGGTGGAACAAGGAGGTAAAGGATATCATAGCAAGTAAGAAGGCAGCATTTAAAGAAATATGTAGGTTCTAATCAAAAGATATCACAATCCTACAACAAACGTATCAGAAACCAAACAAGGAAAGTTTTGCCACAGCTACAAGAAAGTCAAGCAAGAGTTAACTAACTTAAGTCAGAATTCCAACAGTGTTTTCAGTTTTCTCAAGAGAATGAAAAGTAAAGGAAATGATTTTCAAGGAGGAAGATCCTTAAGACAAAGAGATCGATGATTGAGTTTTATTGAACCAGTGTTCCTCTTAAATGCGAAAAACGTGCACATTTGCAAAAACATGTCTGGAAAATTTGCAGTTAAAATTCAATGATGCATAAAAAAGTACAGCGATTTATTTGATCATTTTTTTATTCATAATTCTGAAAATGCAATCAATCATAAAGAAAATTGTTCTTATTTTAAAATTATTATAATTTGGTGTAATCTACAAGTAGTTGTTATTCGCTTTTAAACTTTTTGTCTTGCCCATTTTCTTTCTTTTGATTACACAGCACACTATTTATATTGGTTGGCTCACTCGTGCTTTCATTTGTTACTAGTCCTGATGAAGAACAGCTGGATAACTGTTCGAGACATTGACAAATATTGAAGTTTTTTGCATGCTCGGTAAGAGCTTGTATTAACTTCAAAAACATTATCATTACCAGAAGAGCTAAATAAAATGAATTTTTTTCAGAAGAGCTAAATAAAACTTTGCAATTTTGCTACCAAAATCTTCAATCAACAATTTGATGCATGGGAGATGGTGAATAGAAATCACTATTCATTTTCATTAAATAGGAATCCAAGGTTAGACAAACACTGTTTTAGGACAGTACAACGTCTTGCAAAAACAGTGCATGGTTGTGACGAAACAGCAAGTGATGACGACTTAAGCAATAAACATAAAATATCAAAATGTTAAACTTTTTCTAGCTGATTTTAATCATAGCTAGAGCAATAGTCTCAAAGAGCTCTCAAACTTCAGTTTAACACAACACATCATTTTTTAAGGGAAGTTCAAAACTGGGAGTGGTTAAGATGTATATTTTTGCTTTAGACTTCAATGCCAGTTTTAATAATGCTTATACTGTTATTCTGGCTACCAGGTATTTTCGATAAATTCATTTTATTTAGCTCTTCTGGTAATGATAGTGTTTATTCAAGTTGATACAAGTTCTTACCGAGCATGCAAAAAACTTTAATATCTGTCAACATTTTGAACAGCTATACAGCTGTTCTTCATCAGGACAAATAACAAACGAAAGCACAAGTGAGACAATATAAATAGTGTGCTAGGCAATTGAAAGAAAAAGGCAAAACAAAAAGTTTAAAAGCAAATAATAAACAACTGTAGATTATGTCAAATTATCATAAATTTCAGAATAAAAACAATTTTCTTTATCATTGATTGAATTTTCAGAATTATGAATAAAAAAAGATTCAAGAAATCGGTGTTTGGTAAAATCTATTTCAAAGGTTAAAATTTTGCTATGATCCCAGTCAACTCGATGATCTTTGGTGATGATATGCTTAACCAACACCGTTTTTTATTAAAATTGTTGTCATCAACTTTTGCCAGATTTGCTGGCCTCAAATCCCTTTTATGCTCAGCCAATCTTGTTTTGTAAGCCAGTCCAGTTTCCTCAATGTGGATACCAGTGCAATCTCGACAAGGAATCTGGTAAATTACACCAGGTCTAGATAACCTTTCCACCGAGTCTTTTGCCTTTGGCAAAATGTCTTTTAAAGTTAAATGCGGTTTGTTACAAATCAAAACTCCTACGTTTCTTAAAATTTTTGACAAAGCCTCAAAGTATCTTAGAACATAAGGCAGCACAACAAATGTTTTAATTTCCTTGTTATCGGCTAACGATAAATTTGTTTTTCTTTTCAAACTTTTAATTGTGCGTTTTAGACATTTGGAATAATCATTCTATTTTAAAGCTTTCATAATTTTTGAAGTTTCTAATGTTTTATTTGCCTGCTTGGAATTTAATTGTGATTGAGCTCTTTTTAAAAGGCACTTTACCAGTCCTTGCTTCTGACTCATGGGATGCACTGAGTTGAAATTTAGATATCTGTTAGTGTGCGTTGGCTTTTTATAAATCTTTGTCATTAACCTCCACTAGCTTCTTGAGTAACACAGACATCCAAAAAAAGTATGGAATTGTTGGTCTCATGTTCTATGGTAAATTTTATACTGGCTTCAATGTTATTAATATGATTACGAAATTCATCAACCTCTGTTTTTTTAATAATAGCAAACAAGTCATCAACATATCTCTATAACAAATCATTAATTCTTGAATCATAATCAGATTTGTCTAAAACCACAGTGTAGTTTCCTTTATTTCAATCAGATCACTTCGTTCTTTCGACAAATTTTCTATTCAAATTTAACGTAGTTTCCTTTGTCAGCATGTTTAATGATGATTTCCTTATCCTTCAACAAATTTCCGAAAGCTTGTTTTTCTTCATTAGTGAGGTTAGAAGGACCTTCCTTTGATGAATTTAGAACGCCTACAATTTTGCTTTTAGTGATATTGGCAACAGATGGAAGGAGAAGTCATAGACCTATTTCCGCTTCCGATATAATTTTTTGTTTGGGAATTGTTTTTTGCAAAACAGCAAAATTTGAACCAAATGCCAAAACTTTGGTTTCTGTTTCTGTCAGCAAATGTTCCAAGGTAAAAGGATAGTGAGACACCGAGGCCATTTTCACTTTAACACGTTGAGTGCCACGTGTATATCGCGCACGCATACTGGCTGGTGCCGGCCATTTCTGTCAGCGGTTTTCCAGTGCGTTTATTTTCCGACAAGTAAAGCAAGCAATATTGATATACTGCTACTTCTCTAAGCCATTCTCGTGCATACACACACGCAGACATTCAGAAAACCATTTCTAGGCTTATAACGACGTTAAACTACGTCGAATACAGCGATTTGGCAGTTAACCGATGGCATTTACCGAACGACGTAGATTTACGTCATAAAGCAATCTGTGCGAAAAAACTCGACGACGTTAATCTACGTCATGCGGCACTCAACGTGTTAATTATTCATGCTTAAAAGAAGATATTTTTCCCAAGAGTTTAAAACTTTAATCTCCAATTAATTCAGTTGCAGGAAAAAAACTGGCTAAAACTTTTGGTTTTCGATATTTAAAGCTACGAATAAATAAATCACATTTTTGGATAAATTTTTCTTATAATGAAATTGAAAAACTGGAAAAGAAGCTTAGAGCTGAGATAGATTTAGAGGACTTCAAAATCATTAAACAATATTAAGAAACTGTAACCAGGGAACAGCACAAACAGTTACTTGAGCATAGTGATGATAAATTAAACCAGTTGAAGTCATCCACAGGAAGAAGTCAAACTGAAAACATTGATAGCAAGTGGGTGGTTAATATTTCAAAACATCAGCTGACAGAAACGGAAACCATAGTTTGGGCATTAGGTTCAAATTTTGCTGTTTTGCAAAAAACAATTCCCAAACAAAAAATTATATCGGAAGCGAAAAAAGGTCTATGACTTCTCCTTCCATCTGTTGCCAATATCACTAGAAGCAAAATTGTAGGCGTTCTAAATTCATCAATAAAAGTTCCTTCTAGTAGTGATTCAGTTTTTACCGGTGTTGTCCCTTTAACAGAGATGGCCAGATTTACCCCATTCCTTCTGCAATTTCTTGCACTCCATCCCTCCTCTTGTCTCGTCTCAGGGCATCCTTCTTCTTCCAACCAATCTTCTCTGTCTCCTCTTCCACCTGCTTCTTCCAAGTCTTCTTTGGTCATCCTCGCTTTCTCTTGCCACTCACTTCAAGATTCAGAGCAACCCTCAAAACACTATCGATATCCCTCCTCAGCACATGTCCATACCATCTAACTCCATTTGCTGTTGCTAACCAGTCTATAGTTTCCTTCAACCCCAACATATCCATCTGTTCTTCAGTCGTCTTTCTGTCTACCACTTTCTGAACGCACATGGCTCTCACCATAGCTCTCTCCGTTCTTCTTAGAACTGCTTTTTCATTTTCTTTTAAACACCATGTCTCACTTCCATACAGTATTGCTGATCTTACAAAACAACAATAGACTTTTCCTTTCATCTTCAGAGGAAACCTATTTCCAAGCAACAATTCTCCACATTCCCTGAATCTTACCCAACTGATTCTTACTCTTGCTGTAACTGCCGCTTCACAACCACCACTAGCATTTAGTTTGTCTCCCAAATAACAAAATCCATTCACTGTCTCCACTTCATCACATAACTTCTTGATCAAATCCATCATCCCTTCCATTATTCCTTTACATTTCGAGCAAACAAAATGCATTGCCAACCTAGCGGTAGCTCTCTTTATTTTTGCACATTTGCCATGAACCCAGTTTCCACATTTTGTGCACAACACTGAATTGGCCGTGACTCTCCTCCCACAAACTCCACATGGATCTATCTTGCTTTTGTATAGTTCGCCTTCTGACCCGCTTACCATCAATTTTGTTTTTCTGGTGTTGACCTTCAAACCTTTACTTTCCAGTGCATCCTTCCAATTCCAAAACCTTTCCTTGAAGTCTTCCATGTCTTCGCTCATGATAACAAGGTCATCTGCATATAGCAATTCATTAACCACACCCCTTCTTGGATTTTCTGTAATTACGTCCACCACTATTGCAAACAATAGTGGTGACAGCACAGATCCTTGATGTGCACCAACTTTTACTTCGAATTCCTCTGAATATGCAGATCCCACTTTCACTCTTGTCTTTGCACCATCATACAGGCTCATAACTGCCCGAACCATTACTACTGGTAAACTCTTCTTTCTCATGGCCCACTCCATCACTTTTCTTGGCACTCTATCAAAACCCTTTTCCATGTCAACAAAACACATATACAACTTCTTGTCCTTCTTTTGATATTCCTCCTGCATTCTTCTCACAATGAATATCGCATCCACTGTTCTTTTTCCTGGCATAAATCCAAACTGTATTTCATTCAAATTGACTAGTGTTCGTATTCACCTCTCTAGTACCCTTTCAACAATTTTCATGGCATGTTCTAGCAGTTTCACTCCTCTGTATGATCCACAGCTCATGACATGACCCTTTCCTTCAAAGATAGGTACAATTACACTTGTTTTCCACTCATCAGGCATTCCTCCACCATCCAATACACACTGGCATAGTTCCATCATCACTTTAACCCCAATTTCACCACTTGCAACTATCATCTCTACACTTACTTCAGATGGTCCAGTTGCCTTTCCTGATTTTGTCTTTTGCATTGCTTCCACAATTTCATCACGAACCACTTTTTCCACTGGTCCTTCTACTACATCAGTTTCTGCCATGTGGTCCCATTCATTCTCTTCATTCATGATTTTTTCCATGTGTTCCTTCCAAATTTTTTCCCTATCTTCTTCAATAAAACCCAACCGTTCGTCTCCTCTCAAGCACCTTCCTCCTTCCAGATCCTTCTCTTCCTTTTTCTTTCTTCTAAGGAAGTAGAAAACACTATTAGAATTCTGATATAAATTATTCAACTCCTGATTAGCTTCCATTCTCATAGCTCTAGCAACAATTTTTCTCGTTTGATTTCTTATACGTTTGTATTGAGTTTTATTTTGTTCTGATGGGAATCTACACAGCTCTTTAAATGCCGCCTTCTTTCTTGTTATGGTATCCTTGACCTCTTCATTCCACCACCACATGTCTCTTTGATCTCTCCTAGACTTCTTCTTCCCACACAGATCGTCACAAGCCTTTAAAACACCATCTCTAAAAGTTTTCCACAAATCAGGCGCATCTGTGCTCACAAGTTCTTTTACTCTTTTTTCAAATCTCACTCTTCTTTGGTTTTCATTCAACTTCCAAATCTTTCTTCTTATGATCCGTTCTTTTCTCACAATCTTTTTTAGAACCTTTTTATCTAGATCTACGATTACCATCCTGTGCTGAAGTTCCCATGGAATCACCTCTACATCCCTGATATACTTTCTGTATTTTTCCCCCCACAAACACAAAATCAATTTCTGTTCCACATCCACCACCATCACCACTATAAGTGATTTTCCTTTTGTCTGTCTTTTTAAACCAAGTATTTGCCACGCCCAGCTCTCTTTCATCACAAAACTCCAGCAATCTTCTTCCTTCTGCATTTCTTTTCCCAACACCATTTGCCCCGTGTACACCTTCAAAACCCTCAGCATATTTCCCCACATGTCCATTAAAATCCCCTAAAGAAACAATTATTTCACTAGAACTTCCCAAGTCCCACTCACTTCCCATTTCATCATAAAAACAAACTTTCTCTGCATCTGGTCTTCCACTTTGTGGCCCATACACACATATTACGCACATCACTTCTCTACCTAAAGTTAGCACAATCGCCATTACTCTGTCACTTTTTCTTCTAACTTCCACAACGTTTCCAGATATTTCCTCTTTCACCAAAATTCCAACCCCTCCTAATCCTGCATCATTTCCTGACCACCAGTTTATACCTTCGTCTCAAAGTACCCACGAAACGAGCTCCTTGGCCTTTCCATCTTACTTCCTGGATGCAGCACACATAAACTTTTCTCTTCCTCAGTTCTTCACACACTTCCGTTTTCCTTCCACAAATACTTCCTACATTTAATGTACCAAATCTTATCCCATGACATTCAGATTTAAACCCAGAGATTCTTCGCACCCCCTGCCCATTTAAGAGCTGCCGGGGACTGCAGGCCACTTGTATATTTTTTCTGGTCATGGGGATTTGTTGGAGCAAAATTCTTCTACAGGGAGTATGCCCTTGCTTACCCCTAACCTCAGTTTTCTAACATGAGTGGTCCAACCAAGCAATTAAGCTGGCAACCCCACCATTAACAGTCAGACTGCAATCAGTAGGTACCCAATAGTTGCCTCTTACAACATGCTGGGTAAACAGCTTCACTATTTTTTAACCAATGAAGCACGGCAACCTTCTAACCTCACTAATGAAAAAAAACAAGCTTTTGGAAATTTGTCGAAGAATAAGGAAATCATCATTAAACATGCTGACAAAGGAAACTACACTGTGGTTTTAGACAAATCTGATTATGATTCAAGAATTAATGATTTGTTATAGAGATATGTTGATGACACGTTTGCTATTATTAAAAAAACAGAGGTTGATGAATTTCGTAATCATATTAATAACATTGAAGCCAGTATAAAATTTACCATAGAACATGAGACCAACAATTCCATACTTTTTTTGGATGTCTGTGTTACTCAAGAAGCTAGTGGAGGTTAATGACAAAGATTTATAAAAAGCCAACGCACACTAACAGATATCTAAATTTCAACTCAGTGCATCCCATGAGTCAGAAGCAAGGACTGGTAAAGTGCCTTTTAAAAAGAGCTCAATCACAATTAAATTTCAAGCAGGCAAATAAAACATTAGAAACTTCAAAAATTATGAAAGCTTTAAAATAGAATGATTATTCCAAATGTCTAAAACGCACAATTAAAAGTTTGAAAAGAAAAACAAATTTATCGTTAGCCGATAACAAGGAAATTAAAACATTTGTTGTGCTGCCTTATGTTCTAAGATACTTTGAGGCTTTGTCAAAAATTTTAAGAAACGTAGGAGTTTTGATTTGTAACAAACCGCATTTAACTTTAAAAGACATTTTGTCAAAGGCAAAAGACTCGGTGGAAAGGTTATCTAGACCTGGTGTAATTTACCAGATTCCTTGTCGAGATTGCACTGGTATCCACATTGAGGAAACTGGACTGGCTTACAAAACAAGATTGGCTGAGCATAAAAGGGATTTGAGGCCAGCAAATCTGGCAAAAGTTGATGACAACAATTTTTATGACTCAGATATGGATTCTAAATTTCTGGTGCAGGCTATCTGTGGGTACAGTTGGAAGTTGAAGTTAGTTTTTGCCAAAATAGTAAACCCATGATCAAATTTTTCCTTGAGTGAGTGAAAACGTGGTTTTAAAACTGCAATACAAATCCTCCACACCAGTAACTATTGTGATTATTGGTATGGAGAATTCATGTGGTTTTGACACCATACTTTTGCTCACTCATGAAAAAATTTGATATGGAGGTGAAAAGAATAACTGTTGTGGTTTCTAATCTGGGGGTCATATTACATGCAGACGTAAAGGTTCTTACCATAATTTCATGCCTAAAAACACAGGGCAGATTATCAGCATGTGGAGACTATCTCTGGAAAAATATAGTAAATAACTTATGAGACTGTAATATATTTTTTCTGTAAAATTTTGAGAACAGAAAAGAAATATTTTTTTAGTATCCCTGCATTTCTACATATAAAGCTGGAATTGTTACTTTTTTTGAAGATAAATCTTTATTTTTGCAACTTTTTTTGCAAGTGGCTATTTTCCCATATCCAATTTATCCCGTCTTGAAATAAGACAACTTTCTTGAATGAAAACAGCATTGCTATGGCATATTTGTTAATATTGCCATGTTTAAATGCCACAGATAGTTTAATTCTTCACATTTTTTAGGGTTGGATTCTATCGAGGATGCACAGCAGTAACACTTTTAGTTTGTTCTCAAATTACATAGCAACAATGTACACTGGAAGAGCTATCAGGTATATAAAGTGTATGGAAAATAAACACAAAAGATTACATTTTTGTCAAGTCACGTTTTAATTCACCATAAAAATTGACCAATCACAAATAACTAATAACAAAATAAATAGATTCTAAGGTTATCATACTGTCGACAGCAAAATTGCCAATGCATTTTTTTAGTTTATTTCTCCTATTTTTTTCATTTTAATTATTTCCTCCCAAATTTCTTTTTTCACAAATTCTACAGTAAAATTTTTCCAAATGAGGAAATTCAGACAACATTAAAATACAGAAGTTTATATTAAACATGAAATTCCAGAGATACAAATATTTATTCTAACACAGGAATCACTGGCTTATGAAAATATGGAAAAATTACTAAATAAAAAAAGAGACAAATTGCAAAAATACAGAAATATATGAAAGTTGATAAAAACTAAAAGTTCAACCATGGAATCAGGTTAACGTATATTACTGAGTGGAGTTACACTAAGCATTTCTGTAAATTTCAATATTTCTGTGATTTCCGTGATTCAAGTTTTTCTCGTATTTTCATAAAAATTTCTTCATTTTTTTAATTTGTAAATTTTCATACTTTAGTGTTGTTGAAAATTTCTCCTAATTTTAAGGTCTGCATATGATATATGAGATAACATTAACACATGCTCAGGGATATTAATAAAATTCTTTAAAATCATCATCAAATAAACCAATATAAACAGATGAAGCATGATAGGTTAGTACAGAGGTGGGCAAACGTTTTAGCTAGAGAGCCACATTAACCATTCAAGAGTTGGCCAAAAGCCAGAGCTTAAATTCTTGCAATAGTTGTTTATGTAATGCCTGTCATGATACCTGACTTGTTACAGAAGTTTATTTATAAAAAAAAATACTTTATTACAAATCAACCTGAAACTTCAAATGGTGTGCTTTTTCTTATACAAAGAAATGTCACAACAAGCAAAGCAGAACTATTATTTTTATTACTAGCAATGTTGACTACTAAAACAATCGCAAGAAAATTTTGAAAATACTTTGTCATATTACATCAGATATATGGAAGATTTTACAAGTGTAGGAGGACTGCACAGATTGCTCAGGCAGGTCGTAGTTTGCCTACCTCTGGGTTAGTAGGATTTATTTCCAACAAACTGGGAATAAAATTCTATTGGTCAATTAAATGACCATCAAGCAAAAAATTAAATAAAAAATGGTAATAAGCTATAGTCATACCGAACTAGCAAATGAATAGCAAATGAAACTCACCATAATCAAATCTTGTTTTTTGTATCTTGCACAAAGTATCCGTACACAGACAATTGTTTAGGCCAAATAATCCAAATCAAATAAAAAATACCGCACAGGCTACATATTAATTGCAGATATTAGTGATTTACATCAATGCTATGCAATATCACTTTAGAATTAAAACAGGATACTACCAGCACTTCCACAAATAATTTTCCTTTTTCCTCCACTCAAGAAAATTATTTCCTTCTGTTTTCTTATTTTAAAACCAAATTTCTTCCCTAATTTCCTCACACATTTTCTCTAAAAAATCATTTAGGAATGGATTATGTTTACACTTTCCTAAAAACCTTGGTTGACATCTAAAGTAGACCCATAAAGATTAGGCAGTATCTATTTTGCTGTCAATGGCATTTTACCTGTGAAAGCTATTTTGATATTAGACATTTGTGGTTGGTCAGTTTTAATAACCTATTCAAGACATGAGGTTTGGTCATTTCTGATTGGTGAATTTCTATGACAAATCAAAAAATTGTATCCCCAGTGCACACATCTCCACCTCCTCTCTACACCTCCCTGTACAATTACATACCAGCCTCCCCTGCTGGACACACTGCCTTGTATCATTTCCTTGCCAGCATAAATATGAACTCAGAACCATTGCATTTGAAGGCAGCTGCACTATACACTGTGCCACAACATCACTACTATTACTAACAAAATTGTAGTAAATATGCCTTTTAAATACACATGGATGGTGGTGGCAAAATCAGAAAATAGCCTCCAAGAGTAAAATTGTCATCAACACCAAAATAGTTACTGCCTAAAAGGTTAACTAAACTACATCGATACAACAGCTCAACACCAATGAAAACACTGCCATCAAAAATAATAAGTAGAGTAACTCAGCACCAGTAGTACTAAACAGGCATTGTACAGGGTTAGGGTAAGCATAATACAGGCATAGTACAGGGCTAGGGTAGATAGGGTAGGCATAGTATAAGCATAATAAGCATAGTACAGGCTTAGGGTTAGTTTGTACTATGTCTACTGTGCCTGTACTATACCAGTACAATGCCTACTATGTCTGTAATGTGCCCATGTATAACCACCCACTCAGCACAGCAACATGGTGTGAATATTGGAATTAAAAATGAAATAAGCTCCACTACAAAGGTAAAAAGAACGCTTGCACACTGCATACTATGCATATTTTTAAAAATGCAGGTACCAGTTATGTACATTAAAGGTTTCTGCACTCACTACACAGATAGAATCATGTTCAGAGAGAGTCAAACTTGCATACCCTATGCATTTTTTGTTTGCTTCTGCTTGGCTCTCTACCTATACATACCAAGAATCCCAAACTATCTAGACCAGTGGTTCCGAATCAAGGAGACAGGGTTAAATCAAAATTACTGCACCACACCGGTGCAATTTGAAATTGGACCAATGCAATCACCAACCGCACTGGTGTGATTTGAAATCACACTACACCACACCAGTGCAATTTTTTATCACACCAGTGTGGTCGGTGCATATTTTTTTCACACCACACAGCACTAAAGTACATTTATTACAGCACGGGTGCGATACGCATGTGTAAACATGATTCAAACACACTAATAAATATTTATAACTGCATAAAAATTATTTGTTTTACCATCATCTAAACAAATCTCAAACACATCAAAATTTTTTATTTTTTGTATAAAGTATTTACAAAATGATAAATTTTTTATTTTTTGTATAAAGTATTCACAAAATGATAAATTTTTTATTTTTTGTATAAAGTATTTACAAAATGATTAAACAGTTGTAAAAACTTTCAAACGGATGAACACAGAATTTTTGTTTCCTTGGGCAATAGTTGCTTCAAAACACAAATGCCATAACCACAGTATCGTTGGAGATTGTATCAACATAACAATTTTTTATATTTTTGAATTAACTACTATGCATTACATGCATGCAAAATTAGTGTTACTCTAGACCAGGGGTCACCAACCCTATGCCCACGGGCACCATGTCGCCCGTGAAGACAATATGATATGTCCCCTAAGCACTTTGACAATTTTTTAAAAATTATTTCAAAAGTTGATGGGCCGGGATTTTCCATGACATGTCCAGGTTTTAGCAAATTCGATCCATGAGTCTGTACTGGTTATTTGAATTCGGTTAACATCTACATGCCAGACACAACTGGTGGCAGCAAAGCAGGTGATGACCTTTTTTTTGGAGAACACCATGATTTCAGGTAAATAATATTGGTAACTGAGTTAATGCATAGCGAGTGCATACAACATGCCATCAACCTGATGTCCGGGATTTTGAGGAGTTTACAATAAGTGCGCCTGCACCATGATCAGCCTTCAAAAAGTAGCCTGTGGTCCAAAAAGGTTGGTGACCCCTGCTCTAGACCATATAGTTTGTTTGTATGATAAGATTACTTTTGTTTAATTTTTTAGGTGTATATATGTCTACTATGCCTGCACTATGCTTGTACTATGCCTGTACTATGTCTACTATGCCTGTACTATGTCTACTATCTCTGTACTATGCCTACTATGCTTGTACTACATCTACTATGCCTGTACTATACCTACTATGCCTGTACTATGCCTACAATGCTTGTACTATGTCTACTATGCTTGTACTATGTCTACTATGCCTGTACTACGGCTGTACTATGTCTACTATGCATGTACTATGTCTATTATGCCTACTATGCTTGTATTATACCTGTACTATGCCTGTACCTGTGTACTATGCCAGACACTCTTTTACTGGAACAAGATGTTGCTACAGTCAAAGATAGGCTTAACATTTCTACAGAACGTTTCTCAAAATTGTTTCTTGTCAACCAAGTTACATCACATAGGTTTTCATTGGTAAATTTTGCTTTAGGATGCTAATGCTTTTTGCATAGGCTATGGTACTATTGCATGATTAATCACTGTTACATCAGCTGTAAGTAATGTCTTTATCCAATGTAACATTTTCTTCACTTTTTGAAAAATTGCACTCAGAGACCCAATTGAATCATCCTACGTCATGCATATAAACAGTTTCTACAGTACCAGGCCAACTTCAACCAGTATAAAGTATAAAAGTACTGAAGTTCTGCTTATTTATGATAAATTATAATACAAAGTACACAATTATAATTAACAAGCCATATACAGCAATTCTGCTACAGTACGTCTTCCATCGCACCAGTGCCCTTGCAATTGCACACATCGCACCGATGTGCTTGGTGCAATTTTTTTGCACTGGTGCAGTCGATGTAATTATTTTTGCACTGAGCTCTCCAAGGCAAAAATTATTTCCTGAAAGAAATTTTGATTAGGGGAAAATTGGAGAGGTAGAAGTTTTTGTTTTGCAAATCACATAGACTCCACAGCTTCAGTAATACGTTACCAACTCTTTAACATACTGGTAATGTAAACAAAAGATTTTGATTAGTGAAAGTATATTTCCGAAAAAAAGATCTTTTTGTAATTACAGTATATCTTTGCACTTTGCTGTGGGGAGCAAACAACTGTGCTAGAATTTTGTTAGGGAGGAAAAAATGGAACAATGGTGTAGTGGTTAGACCATTCACTTTGCAGTCAGTAGACCCAGAGTTCAATTCCCTGGTTGAGTCATACCAAAGTCATTTTAAAAATGCTATTCATAACTTTCCTGCTTATAGTTTAGCACTAAAGAAATAGTGTGGAAACCCTGGCTGTGCACCTCATCTACACTATCATCCATCCATTAAGTACACAACCTTTCATTGTTACATGGGTTTTTTTTAGTTATGTATACCATGCAAATGTGAGCAAAATCTTTTTCTAGAAAGGCTTATCTCAGTTTCAATTTCATCATTTACATTATACTGCTGTGATAAGTTATTTGACTTTTCATTTTCGATGTCAGTGTTTTCATAAGTGTTGAGTTGTTCAAGCTATGTAAATTAGTTCACCTTTGAAGGCTATTTTAGGGCCATACATAGTTTTTGGAAAGTGTAAAAAATAATTCATTTTTAAATAATTCTTTAGAGCATAGTGTGTGAAAAAATTAAGTAAGAAATTTGGTTTAAAATGAAGAAATAATTAACTAAAGTGGAGCAAATAGAAAAATTACTTGTGAAAGCACTGAGTTGAAGACAAACAAGATCTAAAAAATACCGTATAAACTCATGCGTAAGTCAAATTTCTGGGAGACTATTTCACGGTAAAATTTTTGGAGTCAACTTATGCAAGAGTAATGTTTGTGGACATGTTGGTGCCGAGTGGTATAGAATGTAAATATAAAAAGAAAACTCCATTATTATACATGCAATATACACACCGCATATGAAGCCTTAACAAACACTGATTATATGGTGCTTCATCTTATAAATGTTAATGTTACTTCACAAAATTATTAAATATCGGTGAAATTTAATTTATTGTAGAGGTGTTGAATTAGCTAAAAATATATGGTATATATTATTAGTAAACAAGTTTGCAATGGCATGCTCAATCATAACCTTGGAGCCGCCATTGTTGTGCTGTATTGCCACCTGTCGGTTTAGAGTTTAACAAATTAATATATTTGGGAAACCATTAAACGAAATTTTATTACTGTAAATTTCAAATAAAGTCTAATGCACATACCATTAAATAGACCTTGATCTATAAATACCAATAATTATCCAAATATACAAACATTTTAAATCCAACCAACAGTCAACATTTATGTAAAAGTAGTCTAATAAAAAGTTTATTTCAATCCTTTAAAGCAATTCTCAGCATCGGTATTGCTATCCCCAAACAGTTCAGTCCACTTCTCAATACCCCAAGTCCATCAAAACATGTTGTAATGCAGAGTCAACTTATACATGAATAATCCTTATAATGATGCAATTTTTTGTCTTAAAATACACATCGACCTATACATGAAATTGACATATACATGAGTATATACAATAAATCATGGTATACGAGGGAACCGTATTGATGCTTATCTGGGTCAAATAGTCTGTGATGAGGCTGGAGTTGTGGACTGGGGCATTGTCCTGATGGAAATGCCACTGACCTGATTTGAAGAGTTCTGGCCTCTTCCGATGGAATCTCTTCCTGAACTCCCTTAAAACTTCAATATAGTACTCCTTGTTGACTGATTCCAGTGGGAACCCAGTGAATGTAGATTATGCCCATGCTGTCAAAAAAAGGGATCATCATGAGTTTCTGGGTGGACTTGCTCTGTCTGGCCTTCTTGGGTCTGGGAGATCCAGCATGCTTCCACTGGGAACTCTGTCTCTTGGTCTCTGGGTCATAACAATAGATCCAGCTTTCATTGCAGGTTACCAGGGCATCAAGAACTTGGGGATCTGAATTAATGAGCTCGACCATCTCCTTGCTGTCATTGCAACGTCTTTCTCTCTGATCTTCCCGAAGCACTCTTGGGACGAACTTTGCGCAAATCTTCCACATCTTCAGTTCCTCACGAATGATTATGTGTACAGCTCACACTGACATTAAACTGTGCACTTAGTGTCTCTATAGAAACACGACGATCCCTATTCATGAAATCGTTTATTTGGCCAATCATCTCTGACGTTCTGACTTCCTACTCCTCCCACATCTCTCATCATCCCTCACGAACTCCCTGCCTTCCTTGAATCTCTTGTGCCACTGAAAAACTGATGATCGATTCATGCAAGATGGTCCATAAGCAGTCTGAAGCATACCATACGTTTCCGTGGCAATTTTTCCAAGTTTAAAACAGAACTTGATCGCATATCGTTCTTCTAATGTGTCCTCACGTCCAGATTGCATTTTTGAAATTCACCAGCTGTGACAATTAGGATTTAGTAAGGTGTACTCTAATTCCTACTGTAGCTATAAATTTGCACCTAAACAAGAAAAAATTGGTCAATCATCTCATAAGGAGTATAGTAACAACATACTGAAATATCTTGAGTTTACGGCAATTATAAATGCCTGTACAAAAAAAGTCTGGAAACTTATTGAATGCACCTCGTAACCCAAACCCACTTTGGGAAAGTTCAACTTTTCATTCGTTTTTTGCTGGGTCATAACATAGCACCACCATAATTCAAGCAGAATAAATTTAATAAAGAAATAAATGCAGCTGTTAAAAAAAGCAGTGCTATTTTGCCATCAATGGCATTTTACCCTTGGAGGCTATTTTGCCTTGAGACATTTGTGATTGGTCAATTTTAATGACATATTAAACGTGACTTTTGGCCGTTTCTGATTGGTCAAATTTAACGATGAATTTGCCCCCCAAGGTTCACTCCAATACACTGTACACTCCCTCCCAGTGTACACTACCCATAGTCACATACTAGGCCCCCTGCAGTGTACACTGTCTTTGTTTAAGTGCCCTGCCAGAAGACTGCAACCTGTAACCATTGCATTTCAGGGCATGCTGTACTATCCACATGCCAGTGTCACTACCAGAATTGTAGCAATTATGGCTATATAAACACACATGAATGATTACAACAACACAGCCTTCTAAAGTAAAATGCTATTGATAGCAAAATAACCACTTTCTAAAAAATAGCTTTATGACCCAATCTTCATTTAAAAACTTAAAACACAAACCATCCACTCTTTACAAGCATATTCTCACTGCCTAAAATTTTTGTGAAAGTGCTTGAATATTATTTTAAACTTGACATCTGTTTTAAAATCGTGTCTTGAAAGCAGCCTTTTTTGAATGGATTACCTACAACTGAAAATTGTGTTGCTTTCCGCAAACATGCCCACATTAAGATTACGTTGGTAGGGAAGCTTATTACCATAAATTTCCTTTTACATAGGTATATCAATTGAGGCACAAAATTATGGAAAGGATTTATACATGGCCTTCCACTTCACACATAATTTAAAATGGTGTCTTGAAAACAACTATTATTTTTGGAATGGAGCATCTGTAGGTAAAAATTTTGATTGCTGTGATTGCAATTTTTATTGTGATCTCAGTAAACAACAGTTTGTTCACTTTGTAGCAATTTCAATTTGTTTCACCAAATGCCAGATACAAAAGTGAGTGACTTTTGATTTTGAAAATTTTGTTATAAAAACTTTGAACACCAGAATTACATTGTCACAGCCAACTGCAAATGCAGGCAGTGACATCTGCCATGTTCTAGCTTCTCAAAAAACTAAAAATCCAACCATTATTAAATTTGTGCACCATACAATTAAAAACTTAATGTTTATTCTATTTAGCTCTTTTGGTAATGATAATGTTTATTCAAGTTAATACAAGTTCTTACCAAGCATGCAAAAAACTTCAATATTCATCAATGTTTTGAACAGCTATACAGCTGTTCTTCATCAGGACTAGTATTAAACAAAAGGCAGTGGCTATTTAGCCGTCAAAGGCATTTTACCCTTAAAGGCCATCTTGTTTGAGTTATTTGTGATTGGTCAATCTTACTGACTAACTAAACATGTGACTTTTGATCATTTCTGATTGGTCAATTTTGATAACCAATTAAAAAAATTCTGCACCTGTAGTGTCAACTCCTCCACCCTATATACTCTCTTGCAGGGTACACTATCACAGACATTCACATACCGAGCCTGCCCCTCCAATGTGCACTGCCATTCTTTTAGTGCCCTGCCAACTGAAATTCAAACCTGCAACTACAGTATTTCATGACCAGCGCACTATCCACTATGCCACAGCATCACTGGCTGAAAAGTAGCAATTATGGAAATATAAACACATGTGAATGATTACAGCAAAATAGTCTACAAGGGTAAAATACCATTGACAGCAAAATAGCCACTTCCTAAACAAAAACACAAGTGAGACAATATAAATAGTGTGCTATGCAATAGAAAGAAAAAGGCAAAACAAAACGTTTAAAACCAAATAACAATTGTGGATTATGCCAAATTATCATAAATTTCAGAATAAAAACAATTTTCTTTATTAATTGCATTTTCAGAATTATGAACAAAAAATGACCACAGAAATCAACGTTTGGTAAAATCTGTTTCCAAAGTTAAAATTTTGCTGTGATCCCAGTCAACTTGGTGATATTTAGTAATGACGTACTGGCCTTAAATCCCTTTTACGCTCAGCCAATCTTGTTTTGTAAGCCCATCCAGTTTCTTCAATGTAGATACCAGTGCAGTCCTGACAAGGAATCTAGTAAACTCAATGTTTGCCAACAAATCCCAGCTTAAAGCTGAAAGGAATTCAGTCTCAAAACTTTCACTACCAGTAACAAAATCACGAAACAGTGATTTCAACTGCCTGCTAAATCATAAGCATTTGAATTCCATAACGTCTGGACACTGAAGGCAAATAAATATTGCTAAAGGCAAAAGACACTATACTGATGATTTTAAAGATATCACAAGGATTAGATTTTCACACTAAGTGCCACAACTTGCTCTCCATTACTGGTACTATATTTGTATGTTGTTTACCACACCTCATGACTCTAAACCAAAAACCTTTTTTTGAAATTTCAAGTGTTTCTCTTTTTTCTTCTTTATAATTCTTCTGCATTGGTAATGTCGCAAAATCTATTATTTGATGTCAAATTATGGTTTCAAGAAAACAACCAACAACTTTTTATTACTACAAACCTTAGTAAGGACACTTCAACCCATTCCGCTGGTAGCCTTAATTTGATGTTTATTTACAGTGATGACAGCTGTAAAAACAGCAATGCCGACTTAAAACTTTTAAGGCTTTAACCAGTAATAGCAAATGCATAGATTTATCTAAATTGGATGACTCTGCAACTGAAAAGGCACCCAAAAGTAAAATCCTGGCCTTGAAAATAAACATGTTATTGTAGCAAGCTGGAAGCACTATTATCACTCATGATATACAACCAGACATTATCTCTATTTGAGAAGCATGTATAATGCCTCAAAACCAGGTCCTTTCTTAAATCTATCAGGTTACAATTTTGCTCACAATTCTAAGCTTTATTCCAAAGGAGAAATAGCACTCTATATTAGAGACACAATCAGGTTTCAGATTTTGATTAAACTCACCACTATGTATAAAAAGCTATTTGAATCTACCCTTATCAAATTAGAAGTGAAAAGGCAGTGGCTATTTCGCCGTCGACGGCAATTTGCCCTTGGAATCTATTTTGCCGTGATCATTCACGTGTGTTTATATAGCCAAATTGGCTGTTATCGCACCAGTGACTCTGTGGTGTAGTGGATAGAGCGCTGGTCTTGAGATACCAAGGTATCGGGTTCGAATCTCAGCTGGCCAGGGCTTTAAAAGAAAGGCAGAGTACACTGAAGGGGCAGGCCCGGTATGTAAATGTACGGGGCAGTGTACACTGCAAGGGAGTGTGCAGGGTGGGGGATAGAGACCTGGGGGTGCAAAATTTTTTTTTTTGGTTTTTAAAATTGACCAATCAGAGACGACCAAAAGTCACATGTTTAGTACGTCATTAAGATTGACCAATCACAAACAACTCACGGCAAAATAGTCTCTGAGGGTAAATTGCCGTCGACGGCAAAATAGCCACTGCCAAGTGAAAAACGAAATTATTATTAGTGAAAGAAACCATGTATGGGTCACCTTCACATGACAAACGGTAGTACTAAGCAAGCATAGTAAGCATAATACAGGCATAGCAAGCATAGTACAAACATAGTAAAGGCATAAAACAGGTGTAGTAGGCATAGCACAAAAATACTAAGCATAGTACAGGCTGTAGCAACCTCAACTACAAACCACAAGTAGAAAGTCGCCATCAACACCTGGCTTTATATATAGATCGACATATACGTTTAGTACCCTTGTCATGATATAAGTGACTAGTCGCTGTATGGAGTGCAATCATTCTAACTTAGATTACAGTCGGATGCCGTTTCGTCACCACCTTGAGGCATTGCGCAAAAAACTAACAACGCGCGTTGCACTGATGACACGACTTGCAGGCTCAGGTTGGGGCGCTGGAGCTAAAACACTGCGTACAGCCGCCCTATCTCTGGTCTACTCTACTGCGGAGTACTGTGCACCAGTTTGGTGTCGCAGTGCACACACTCGCCTCATCGATAGTGTTCTCAACGACGCATTGCGCATTGTCACTGGATGACTGCGTCCAACTCCAATAGACTATCTACCCGTCCTCGCAGGTATCCAGCCGGCTGAGCTTCGCCGATTAGGAGCAACGCTCTCCCTGGCATATCGTGGCAGTCTGGATCCTGGCCATATTCTCTATGAATTATTGGCTGGGTCCCCAGACGGCTACACAGAGAGACTAAAATCTAGGCGCCCCTTTGTGCCCGCTGCACGGAAGTTACTGCAAGATCTAACTGAATTGGATATTCGTGCAGCTCAATGGACTGACTTTAAATGGAGCACGGAATACTCGGAGTGTTCATCTGATCTCCGTGCTTTCATTCCTAGGACAAGCACTAGGCCAATGGGAATGAGTCTGCCCAGATCATCATGGGTCAGGCTCAATCGCTTGCGGACTGGTGTTGGGTGTTTTCAGTCGTTCATGCACAAATGGGGCCTTACTCCTATATCGAATTGCGAGTGTGGTGCTGCAGAACAAACCGCAGAACACATCATTCTGACATGCCCCGTACATCGGGCACCTACAGGAATACGTGGACTGATGGTTTTGGATGTCGACACACGATGCTGGCTGAGTAACATCACTGCCAGCATCTGAAAATGTGGATCCCTTCCAAAAGAAGAAGAAGAAGTCGGATGCCTGCTGTTACGCAACAATGGTGACCCGGCGAAGAAGCTACATCTTCTCCCATGTAGTTGGACGGCAGCATCTTCAGTCAAGCAGCACAAGCCATCATCGAATCGCCAAGCCTCCCTTCCAAGTGAAATGTTGTGGGAAATTTTTCTTACTTTGGCCGGCAAGCTTCACTCTCTCAGCATTGGCGGGGAAGGCATGTTGCGACATCAGCAATCTCCTCCGTTCACGGGGAAGGCAAGTTCAGTATCCATCATAATAGAAGTGGCTAGTCGCCACACGAAGTGCACTTATTTTAACCTGGATTACAGTCATATATCATGAACGAAGAGGGCGATCCATATACAAATCCAAGTGTTGTTGTTGACTTTCTGTTTGTGGTTTGTAGTTGAAGTTGCTGAAATTCCTACACAATTCCCCTCCTAAAGCACACGCAGCTAGCGGAGACGAGCGTAAGAATGGCGGAGATTGCTGGGGTCGTAACATGCTTTTCCCATCAACGTTGAGACAGTGAGGCTTGCCGGCCAAAGTAAGTAAGATTCCCGCCAAGACTTCAATTGGAAGGCGATCTTGACGTTAGGGCACGGCGACTCGACGATGGCTAGTGCTACTTGACTGAAGACGTTGTAGCGTGTCGCACCTCGCACTTCATCGAGCTGCCATGCCAAACATCTTTTTGTCTTTTTTTTACATTTTTTTTATTAGTTTGCTTTCAGTGGCTTAGCACCTTGCTCCCACTGATGTGTGTGATTCTAGTTGTTTACTGCAAGAGCTGTGTTTGCTAATTTGCAACTTCGTGCGTCCCCGGTTTGACGCCCAGCTCGCGCACCTTTGCTGTTTTACCCTATGATTTTGCTGATGAACTAATGTTAACTGACGAAGTATCTACCGTCAGGTTTCTAGCCGCTCGGCTATCTCCGTTTCAAGTATATCGTGCTCCTATAGTCCACACGCCTGGCGATGTAACCTCACGCCAGGAATCTAGCCTGCATGGCTTTCCGGCAACCTAGCCGTGATATTGCAACGCGTATTGTTTATTGTTATTGTATGCGTCTAAAATCACACACGTTTATTTTTCTTTTTTTTATTAGGGCTAGATTATGTATATTTTTGTCTTCTCTTGGTAGCTCGGTGATCGGCTTGCCTTTCCCGCCATTAGGTTGTTTATCTGTTATTTTTTTGTTAATGTGACGTGTGCAGTGTCCTGTTTACATAGACGTGTGCAGCGACCTAATTCCTGGTGTCGCGTGCAGATTTTGTTACCGACCATGTGGTCGGAGATATCGTGCTCTCTTTCTTCGTCGATCGCCGTGGCGGACGGACGTGTTCTGGTTGTTTGTCATGTTTCTCGTTCGTTGTTGATCGTCGTGGCAGAAGGACGTGATTTTTGATTATCTGCCACAGCTTGTGCGAATTGATGGAATAAAATATTGCTGTAGTGCTTTCTTCCTTGTGACTGCCATATAGTTCCCAGCGATTGGGATTCAGTCAGCACGTTATTGCTCGAAGGAACTTATTTCCTACAACGTTGCCATCCAACTACATCGGAGAAGATGTAGCTTCTTCGCAAGGTCATCATTGTAGCGTAACGGCATACATCTGACTGTATTCCAAGTTAAAATCAATGCACTCCATATAGCGACTAGTCACTTATATCATGATAGCTACTGAACGTAGATGGCGATCCATATATAAAGCCAGCTGTTGTTGGCGACTTTCTACTCGTGGTTTTGTAGTTGAAGTTGCTGCTGAGGTTGCTGTACAATTCCCCTCCTAAAGCACGTGCAGATAGCATAGACGTGCGAAGGGACGGAGGAGATTGGTGATGTCGCAACATGCCTTCCCCGCCAACGTTGAGAGAGTAAGGCTTGCCGGCCGATGTAAGCAAGATTCTCGCCTAGACTTCACTAGGAAGGTTGCATGCACGTGATCAAACGTCATCAAAATGCGCTTTCGAAAAATCTGGCTGACCATTTTGCATTGAATTGAACAGAAGTGCTATCGTTTTTTGCAAATCAAATTGATAAACGTAACAGTTGTTGAATGAACGTTAAATATGTTGTTTTACTGATGTTAAGAAATGAATCTAAGGTCAAAGTAAGATAAGAGGTGCTAAGGTTTGCTTGTTATTGCTAATAGTTGGGCTAATTTTATGGGCTAAATATGCAGGCTTATTTGTAGCCAGCTTCTGTGAGGGTTTCATATTCAACTAATCAGCGTGTTTCGGAATGCTGAGTTAAAGTTAATTGTAACGTGTAATTTGTACAATATATTTAATGTCAAAAGCATTCTGAAAAGTTGAAAACTTAAGCTATACTGTAGCCTAAATGACAGGGCAGACTTCTGTACCGTTTGTCATATGCTGGATTAGTTATTGTTGGATAAAATCAGTAAGTTTTTGAAATTTTTTGTCAATAGTAATTGCAGGCCAGTCATATTGATATGTCAGATGTAATTGTGTGACCTTAACTACTCCCTAAACAATTTTTTGGGCTATTACCTAGGCTGCTGGACCAAGGGTAATGTAAACATTGCGGTACCGGTAACGATTTATTCAGTTATTCATTCATGCGTATGAGCTCATGCTCTGTTTGCATTTCTTTCGTCACATTGGGTCACCACGACGGGTAGACTGCTTGGCCCCACCACCTGTTTGCTACATAAAGATGGAGGCATACCGTTAAATGCCTTGCTCATGGACACAACCAGTAAACTTGCCGGCAAGCTTACTGTACTGGTAGTAATGATTAAATAATGGTTGTTTTTGCTAATGTACCGACTGGTATTTAATTGGTATAGTTTATTTTTAAGGGAGGAGCAAATAGTATTTAGATGGCACTTCTCATAGGGGCATTTTTTAAAAATTAGCACACTGTGCTAGGCTTATACTAGCTAACTGAAAGACCTAATCTCAACCAAATTGCTTTTGGTCAAATTTATTTGTTTCCGAGAATCCAACTAGCAATAATTCATTTCAAATTTTAATTAATTTTTCATTAGTTTTCAAAATAACCCCAAAAGTTGGTGTTCGCCCTATACCTCTCCAGCATAAATTACAGCTTTTGGTCAGCCAATTTTTTTGGCGCGAAATGTGTGACGTCATATGCAACCTTCCTATTGGCACACAGTACTAAGCTTAGACTAGCCAACTGAAAGACCTAATCTCAACCAAATTGCTTTTGGTCAAATTTATTTGTTTCCGAGAATCCAACTAGCAATAATTCATTTCAAATTTTAATTAATTTTTCATTAGTTTTCAAAATAACCCCAAAAGTTGGTGTTCGCCCTATACCTCTCCAGCATAAATTACAGCTTTTGGTCAGCCAATTTTTTTGGCGCAAAATGTGTGACGTCATATGCAACCTTCCTAATGGAAGGCGGTCTTGTTGTTAGGGCTCGGCGACTCGACGATGGCTTGTGCTGCTTGACTAAAGATGCTGCCGTCCAATTACATCGGAGAAGATGTAGCTTCATCACAACGGGGTCACCATTGTAGCACAACGGCAGGCTTCTGACTGTATTTCAGGTCGTAACATGTGTGGAGGACTGCGGTCTCACGCAGCAAATTAATTTGAGTAAAATCAGACTTCCACCAAATTGTTGACAATTAATGAAGTACGGTCTATCAAATCCAATAACTTTTGTAGAATTTCTTCGTAATTGAGGTTCAGTTATTAATTATAAAAATCATTGCTTTTAGATATGTAATGGCGAATTGAAATGCTGCGCTTTAAATGCGTGTGAGGATGGTTCATTGTGTGTGTGTGTGTGTGCGCGCCAACGTGCTCGTCGCTACTGGGATAGTGAAGAAGCAAGCATTGGAATGTGTTGTTTTTCGTGCTTGGTGATGCGAAGTTGCATTGTTATTAGTAGTGTGGTTTTCTGGGCGGCACCGTGCGAGTAGAACTGTTATTTTTTAATTTTACTGAAAGATTATTATCATTGCTACAAGCTATCGAGGCGACAATCCCTACAATTTCAAGGAGATGAGTTTGAGAGTTACTGATGTTTTGAATAAATACAGCGGCGATGGTGATGTGACGGTTTGGTTGAAGCAAGCGCATTTGGCAAAGAACGTTGCGATAATGACAGATTCTGCTGCAGTTCATTCGTGGATGTCGTCAATGTTAAAGAGGGACAAACGTATTAGGGTGTCAGGCCTTTCCGAAATGTTAGTGAAGAGAAGGCTTTCAATACTCTTGGAAACGCTGGAGGCATATGATGTACAGTGGAGTGTCTCTCTTGTATCGACAACCAAAAACAAGGCAGATGCGCTCACGCGAGTACCAAGACATTGGTTGAGGAAGTACACTTCAGACCCTGCTGATACAGTTGCTGTCAGTCAAAGCTGTTTGGAGAACCGTGATCTCGTTGAACACTCCCACAGATTGCATCATTGCGGTGTTGACACTACCCTGTATTTTGCTAGGCAACTCGACCCGAATGTTGGAAGGAATGAAGTGGATCATGTTGTGAAGAACTGCCGCGAGTGCCAATCGATTGATCCGAGCTTGACTAGAATTGATGGTGGAGAATTGAGCGTACTTGACGACTGGCGGCGAGTAGCGGTGGATGTAACACACTATGGTTTGCAGAAGTATCTAACAATGGTGGACTGCGGCCCCAGTCGATTTGCAATTTGGCGAATAATTAGAAGTGAAGCGGAGACAGAGGTTGTATCTGTATTGAGACAAGTGTTTTCTCAATTCGGTCCACCTTCTGAGATATTGTGTGATAACGGCAGGTCATTCACTTCCAAACTGATGCGCGACTTTTGTGAGTTTTGGGCCGTGCGATTGGCGTTCAGATGTGCATACAAACCTTCAGGTAATGGGATTATGGAGCGCAATCATAGAACCATCAAAAGAATGTCTGCAAGATCCGGACGCAGTGTAGAGTATTCTGTTTTTTGGTACAATGTTACTCCACACTGCGATCAAAGGATAATTCCCTCGCAGAAACTAATTTCTTACAAGTGGCGCAATCCATTTTTGGAGAGAAGCAATGGAATGAGAACTGTTGATGATCATGAGCTCACTGGCAGTGAATTTGATGTTGGCGATGAGGTGTGGGTTAAACCGCCAGGGGCCCGCTGTACTACCCCCTGGAAACCAGGTGTAGTTACAGGGGTCAATTCTAAGTATCATGTCGAGATCGACAAGGTGCCCCGACATGTACGCGATATCAGGAGAAGATTGGCAAACGAATTTCATGAAAAAGAGCAGGGCGTTGTGTCAGAACCTCTGCCATCGAACAATTCTGATTTTCTGACGGAAAGTTTTGAGGCCTCTGAAGATGGTGCTGGCACGGACGAGAACGCTTCGACCTCGCGTGTTCGACGCGTGGCGAGAAAGAGACAGTTACCGGTTCGTTTCAATGACTTTTTATTGTGAATTGTGATTTGAACATCACGGGGGAGTGTAATGGCGAATTGAAATGCGTGTGAGCATGGTTCATTGTGTGTGTGTGTGTGCGCGCCAACGTGCTCGTCGCTACTGGGATAGTGAAGAAGCAAGCATTGGAATGTGTTGTTTTTCGTGCTTGGTGATGCGAAGTTGCATTATTATTAGTAGTGTGGTTTTCTGGGCAGCAGCATGCGAGTAGAACTGTTATTTTTTAATTTTACTGAAAGATTATTATCATTGCTACAAGATAACGATTAACTTCGTTAAAAAATACCAATACACAACTGTTCCTCGTTTTCGTCTACAACCGATTCTATTCTTTCCTAAGGTGGTCAGAGTTGCCACTTGATATTGAAAATATCTATTAAGTGAAAGAGGGAACCTTTACACACCTTCTCCCTTTGCAAAAGTTTGATCTCCAACGCCCACCGAAGAGATAGCTGAAGGTCAAACGATAGGTGCGGGATGATAATCTACACGTCTGTACAATAATGACTGGGCTAACCAGAAAGAAAACACAATTAAAACAAAAGTTAATGCAAAAAATGGTCAATTTAGGATATACAAATACAGTTAACTGTTGTAGCAATTTTGCCTTCTGTGATTTTAAAAGGTTGGTCAGCACAGCACAAAGTAATGACACACCAAAAAAGTAGTATATACAAATATATTTACAAAAGTATGCGGGGAAGTATTTTCTCACGTAAATTGATCGTTAGATGGTAACTTCGATCACAACTGTAAACCAACACTAATATCGTGACACATGTATGGGAAGAAATGGGACCAGAAAAGCCCGTATTAAAAACAAATAGGGAGGGCATCAATTGCACTTAGTTCATGATACGTAATCAACACCAATTTTACATCAGTTTAATCCTGTGGGGCTGAAAGTCGCAGCAAACAACATAAGTACTATGATAAGCCAATACGATGAATGATATTTTCATAGATAGGAATATAACATTACAGTGAGGAGAATTGAACTTTATGTTGAAAATTGATGTAGGCAAATAGGGTGTGCAATCTCCAATGACGAATGAGAAAAAAAATGTGTGTGTGTGTGTGTGTGTGATGATAATGTTAGTGTAATCTTGATCCTTTCAGCGCCTTGACGAACCGAAGTGAAACTATTTGAATAAGTTCGGATACGAATATTTTAACTTCACTTTCTCGTCTCCCGGTGATCAATGGCCCAACAATAATCGGGCAATTTATTTATTTATCAAAGATTCGAAATATGACACACGTTTGATGGGCCATAAAAACAATTAGAGGGGAGCGTTAAGCGCGAGATAGTGATTATGGTGTTGAATTCGGGTTATCTTACTTCTACAAATACAAAGAATCATATTACTATTTCTATATCTACAAATTCGTACAGACCAGCATTCAGTAAATGTATCGTACTTAATACTTTATCAAAGCTGATGTGTACTGCAGCATGGCTTTGTAACCAATGCTTTCTTTAATCTACCACAGAAGAACTCGGGGTCGTTATTTATAATAACCTTGGGGTAGTTTCTCCGAATCGGAGAAAGTGGCACGAATAAATTGTTTTCTGAGTACAAACCGGTAATAGTCATAGGAGAAAGCAGCATCCATGACTTGTTTTTCAGGTACAATTCGATCTTGGTCATAATAAATAAACTAAAAGTGATATCAACTCCCTTTCGTAGTGTTAAGTTGTTTTTCATTAGAACTGCGTACTCACTAAAATGACTCATAACATTACGGCCACATAAACACACGAATGTTAATTAGGCGTTTAGATCTATGTCAGTTATAAATGAATTGTAAACAGGCCTTATTCGCTTGCTCATGATTTAGGATTTTCTCCTTTCTATGATGTTATTTGTCAGTTCGCGCAACAGTTCGTATGTGTGATAATAATTGCATGGTAGCAAAGATTAGCGAGAAGTGATAACTCAGGGCAGTGCCTGGTGAAAAGTGAGAGAGATCGTGCACTATGAATGTTATAACTTTGAAGTTGTTTTCAGCAATGGCAGTATGAATAGTGATGACAGTAGCGCTCACCATGTTCTATCTCAGGGATGGGAAAACTGCGGACCGCTACGAACTTTTGTGAGGCCCTGAAAGCCTCAAGCAAATAATTTTTAAAAATTAACTAATGTAGAAAAACGTGATTA
This sequence comes from Trididemnum clinides, assembly GCA_963675345.1. NCBI lineage: Eukaryota > Metazoa > Chordata > Ascidiacea > Aplousobranchia > Didemnidae > Trididemnum > Trididemnum clinides. Next base: position 2,967,288 of record OY776292.1, on the reverse strand, counting down.
GGTACGTTTTTCTCATTGATAGGTTTTGAAAATTAAATGTGCATGCATTTTCAATGGAATAAAACTACTTTGATTCATAGGTCTAATAATTGTTGGTTTTTAATGTTATACCAAATTTAAAATGCAAGTCAATTAGAATGATATACCAATGCGTTCGTTAAAAAGTGCGGCTCTCAGCTAGATTCCGTGACCGCGATACGGCCCCCAAGCCAAAACAATTGCCCACCGCTGTTCTATATCATCTGTAGCTGCATATAACTTCAGCCAACAAAAACTGATTGAGGAGACATTGGTTACAAGAAAAAAAATGGAGAGAGAGTAACTAAAAGAGAAGGAAATTGTTGAGTTTTGAAAGGATACGTTTTCTGCGGGTTTGCTCATGATCTAAAGTTTTATCGTTATCAGTTAACGACGATTTTATAAATGCAATTGAGGTTGAAATTGCATCGTTCTGAGATGACGGCAGAGAGAAGATAGGTGATTTAGCAACAATATTTTTTGAACTTTGCAGAGGAAAGCTAGGTTTTACATTATTAATCGCAACTTGCTGAAGTTCATCATTGTGCAAAATTTTTAACGTTTTCTCTGTTCGTGACATCACAGGATAAGGACCTGCATATGTTGGTGTCAAATTAGGCTTAATGGGGTCCACTTTAATGAAGATGTGAGAGTAGATTTTGAGTTCTGGGGGTATGTATATGGGCCTGCTTTGCACAACCCTGGTTAGGGTTGGCCTGAGTGATGCAGCGAACGCTTTCATTTGAGAAATAATGCCTTGTGTCAGTGGTAAATATGCTGGTGGTGGTGTGGTGAAGAAGTCGCCCGGTAGTCGCAATCTTTGGAAAAACATGAGCTCTGCTGATGAACAACTAAGCTCTACTCAATGCATGGTGTTCAGGGACAAAATGATAACACCAAGGTGGAAAAGCCAATGATTTCAATGAAGTTTGGTTGTGAGAGCAATCTTGAAGTTTTTTATGACGCGTTCAACTAAGCCATTGCTCTCCGGATACCTTGTATTGCTGACACTAAGTTCACATCCTAAAAAGGTTACATAATCTTTCAATAGATTGGATGTCCATTGCACTTCATTATCAACGCGTAGTACTCGCATCTGCCCAAAAATGCTTATACAGGTATTCATACCTATAATTACCAATTCTGCCTGGATATTGCAAGGAGGGTAAGCAATTACAAAGCGTGAAAATCTGTCGATGCATACTAAAAAATAAGAAAATCCTTGACATTCTGGATAAGGTCCACACAAATCTGCATGCACTGTATCAAGTCGCGCCGTAATCATTTTACCTGAAGTGATTGGTAAAACAACATGGCGATAGACCTTGGATCTGTGGCAACCGGTGCATGCTCGTACACGATCTCTAATTTTTCGACGCATGGCATGTTGGAACCTTATAATTGCCGTTGGTGTTACGTTCGGACCGCCTGAGTCAGCACCCGTAGTCTTTCATGCGTGTTTTATTGTTTTCGCTGTAACGTTTAGTTTTCTTCTCCTCGAACATGATCAGCTAGATAAAGGACTTGTTGTGAGTCAATAGGCTTATCTTTTGTGATCGAGGTAAAACATGGCATGAAACACAAATCGTGCAGTGATGAAGCGTTGAGTAGCTTTAATACCCAGATGATTTAGAGAATGATAATGATCGATGATCTGATTTTCAAATTTGGGAGGAATTACAATACGTTGATGTCCTAAAGAGTTATCTACCAACAGCTTGCCAGTGTTTGCATTACTAGATGCATCCACTTCTTTAATTTGTAGCGCGGTGTCTTGAGGGAAACATAACGTTTGTGTATTTGTCGAAGAATTTATATGAGACAGTACGTTTTATCGTTGCCCCCGAAGAAATGAGTGTTGGGGGACCCACTTTAGCCTGATAATAAAAGAAAGAGAAAACAATTCCTGGTAGATGAGCCCGATAATTTGAAGTAAAAAGTAAGACGCAGAAGAGGACAATGTGGCAAGGTAGAGCGAGAGTCTGAGAGAAGAAGAGAAATGATAAACTTATTGGTACTTCCGAAACCAGCTGAGAGCTTGCAAAATGGCGCAGACTTCAGCAGAAAAAATACAACAAAATGAGGCTGCCGAAAAGGAAAGGGTGGCCTCAGCACCACAAACGAGCAATTGACAAGCTTGTCCAAGCTCCCTTTGCCAAAAAGAAAAAGGAAAAGACCCATCACTTCCGATCACGAAATGGTAGAAAGTTAAGGTGAGCGAGAGCCACACCTTTGCGAGAAAGAGGGGGTTCAGAGCGGGAGTATGAAGTGGAAAGATTGAACTGAATACTAAAGAAAGGTGGGGTCCGTGGAGAAGAGGGAGAGCAAGCAAAGAGAATTTCTCTAAGAGAAGGAGAAAGTATAAGTGGATGCAAAGGATCTGGAGAGTTGTGGTTCCAAAAGCCTTACGTCTTTCTTTTACCACTTCTTCCACTTCTGGAAACCACCAGTTTGAGGGATTGGAATGTGATACAACCAAACAAAGATGGAAGATTTGGTAGCATTTAATGCCAGAAAAGTAAACAGAGAAGCAGGAAAGAAAAGAAAATAGAGAAGTATTCCGCTAGATGACAGTGAGAGTCAAAGTAAAAGGCATTAGTTATCCCAACTGGATTCTTAAACTGCTTTTGAACGCACCCCTTGGGAGTGTGCATAGATTGCTTGGGGGTGGGGGGGGGCGTGAAAGACTTTTCTTAGAGGAGGTAAACAACTTGTTTGCAAACCTTCATCGAAACATGTCTTGAGTTCCCCTTTCTGGAGAAACTGAATCGTCAATGACATTTTTCCTTATCAGCAACAAAAAAATCAAGTCTCTTTGAATTATAATTTTGACGTCATTGCAACACAAGAAAAAGTTGATATGATATAAATACTCACTTCCAACAACAATCAAAGAAAGGAGGGAAGTTTATGCAGACGCACACCAATCAAAAGAGAAGCTTATCAAGAAGCAATCGTCAACTAGAATTAGAAGAAGCGACTTTCTTAACTTGTACGGCAAGATTTTATCTCAGTCATCAATTATAATCTAATTCAATTATCAAGAAATTTAACAGCGGTAACTTATCTTCACCTCAGGGATTTTAAATTGAGACATTCTATACTACAGATTACATCTGTTTGTCACAAAAATAACGGAAGAACTCAAGAAGTATAGATAGTACTCGTTATAGCTTTTATTCATCTTCAATATGAGTAGAAGATGTGTATACTCTGTTGGATGTACTGTAAAATGAAAATGATTAAGTAATGCAAGAGGCTAGCGATGCACTTAGCAAAACTGCAGACAGTGGCACTGTTTCGACCTATCAGGTCTCTTCAGTGCAGTTGGTGACCGACAAGAACCTAGAGGCTTTCAATAAAGCATAGCTTGGACCGCCACACTTGCGGGATCTATACTAGATCCACTTGGTGGAAGGTCTGTCAGTACTCTGCGAAGCTGTATCACTCGTGAATGAGTGGCGGTTGTCGCAGGTGCACTAAGTCTAGCAACTGCAAGAACAATAGTGCTGTCACAGCCTAGTGGTCACAAGGTCTTACATGTATAGTAATGCAAGAGGCTAGGGATGCACATAGCAAAACTGCAGACAGTGACACTGTTTCGACCTATCAGGTCTCTTCAGTGCAGTTGGTGACCGACAAGAACCTAGAGGTTTTTGATAAAGCATAGCTTAGACCGCCACACTTGCGGGATCTATACTAGATCCACTTGGTGGAAGGTCTGTCAGTACTAGGCTGTGACAGCACTATTGTTCTAGCAGTTGCTAGACTTAGTGCACCTGCGACAACCGCCACTCATTCACGAGTGATACGGCTTCGCAGAGTACTGACAGACCTTCCACCAAGTGGATCTAGTATAGATCCCGCAAGTGTGGCGGTCTAAGCTATGCTTTATTGAAAGCCTCTAGGTTCTTGTCGGTCACCAACTGCACTGAAGAGACCTGATAGGTCGAAACAGTGACACTGTCTGCAGTTTTGCTAAGAAAATTATTAACATTTGCCAAAAATTTTTATTTACAAATTTTAGCACATTAGTAATCCTATTGTATTAGCATAAAATCAGTGTGAAAAAGAGGAAGCATAGCAAAGATTATCTGCAGTATGGCTTTACAAATGCAATAGTAAATGGTAAAGTTTATCACAAGTCATGTATTTTCAAAATTTGAGCAACGACGCTTTGAGGCCAATTCGCTTGCAGCGCCATGTTCTCACAAAATACTCTGGTCATCAAGACAAACCATTATTTTTTTTCAAAGCAAAAAGACTCTTTCAAAAAAATAAAGATTGTAAGCAAGGAAAGCTTTTGCCAGTCATCAACTGCTGAAATAGTTGAAGCATCTTTTGAAATTGCTCATATGATTGCTCTAGCAAAGAAACCGCAAAATATTAGAAACATTGATAAAACCGAGCATAATAAAAGCAGCCAGTCTTGCATTAGGGAAGGCTAGTTGTAGGAAGCTAGCGAAGGTTTTTCTCTCCTATTCTATCATAAAAATGCCCATCGATGAGCTCGCAAATGACATTGAATTCCAAGTTCTCGAAGAGATACAAGCATCACCTTTTTTTGCAATTCAGTATGACGAGACAACTGACGTCGTTTAATTGTCTCAGTTGTTGGTGTACGTTCGTTATGTAGAATCTACTTTGATTGAGGAGGAAATGCTATCTCACAGACCACTTGAAACAACTGCTAAAGCAAAAGACGTGTTCAAAGTTGTTGTGGCATAATTTGATAATAAACACATGAAATGGGAGAAACGTATGGGTATCTGCACTGATGACGCCCAAGCAAGGCTTGGTTTAAGAGGTGGATTTAATACTGGGAAGAAATAGAATAGTTTAAACGCAGTTGGAACTCACTGTGTAATACACCGGGAAGCTTTGGCTTCCAAGTTTCTATCTGTTGCAATGGATGATAAGCTTGGAGAGCTGTCAAGCTGTGCAATTAAGGATTATTTGCCAAGCTGTGCAAGGAAACGGATCTACACATGAGACGCTGTTGTTTCATAGATCTGTTCGCTGGTTATTGAGGGTGATAAGTTAACCCGCAATTTTAACATGAGAGCCAAAATAAAGCATTCTATTGAAAACATGATCTTCTGCAATTTTTCACATCGAGTTTCAACTTTTATTGGCATATCTTGTTGATATTTTTGAATCTCTAAACTCCTTGATCTACTCTTGCAAGGCAAGAATACCAACCGCATAAAAAACCTACGATGTCATACGTGCTTTCATAGCAAAGCTGGGGGCTGTGGCATCGCCGAGCTCCCAAGGGAAATGCAGCTTCATTCCCCAACCTAGACGCAGCCCTGGGGAAAAGCGAAGTAGATCTTGAAGGCCAGCTGAAGTCCAAAGTTGAAACCAAGTGAAACAGGAATTCGAGCATTATTTTCCAGATTTGGATTAATCCGAACTTCCAATTTGGAAGATGACAAGAAATTTCTTTTTGTAATGAGAACCTTCTTCTCGACAATTTGCAAGATGAATTCTTAGAAAAGAAATGCAACTCCACTGCAAAAAATAACTTTGATGCTATTGTCAGATATTTTCTCCACTTAAAGTTTTGTTAATGTAACAGTCGTATAGTTTTTAATGGAAACTCTGTTTAGCTTTCTTAGAAACGTGAGAAATAATGTGACATGTTGCTTTGCTGGTAAATAGAGGATAGACTATAACTTAGACAGCAATAGTTGATTAATTGTGTTATGTTTTGATTTAGAAATTGGCTATCTGTTGAGTAAACTAATTTGTTAACCACTGCATAATACTGCTTATCAGTAATGTAAAACCTGCGCTGCTTGCTGTAGTCAAAGTCACTTTTCTGCTCTGTGCTGTATTTATACGCTTTTAGTAATGCAACAACTTGTTCGTTTGCTGGCTTGTAGAATTGTGCGGTGCAGTGAGTTACCAATCTCAATCTCAGTAGAGTGCTAGGGCGCCAATCCCGACTACCGTACTCTACAGCTATACCTCTCAACAACTTTTGGGTGAAATATGTGCATATACAGGGTAGGCCAATAAAATGTTACCACTTTTCAATCATACCCAAGTTTTCAAATGTGAATTTATTCAAAATTTTTATTCAAAGATTTGTGATAAGAAACATTAAACCAACATTTAATATCAATGAATTTGTAAAATCTGAACTCTGTAGGGAAAGAAATACAGATCTGTGTTCAGTATGCGTCTGAGAGTGGTCCTTGAGAGGGCAGTCTCCCTCTGACAAACATCTGGTCGATTTTCTTGGTGATTCCTCCAGACGCTGTCTCACGATCTCTGTGTTAATGGCTGTTCTCGCAGACCTTGGCCTACCACTATGTCCTTTATTCGCTTTGGTCGCATATCCTGTTTTCCTGAATTTTCGAAGAAGATGTCTGATTGTGAGTATACGTATGGGACACATATTGGAAGACCAGACACAAAAAAAGTTCGTTTTTATGATGAAATGGCGAGTGAGTGGGACTTGGAAAGTCTAGTGAAATCATAGTTTCTTTCGGAGATTTCAATGGATATGTGGAAAAATGTGCTGAAGGTTTTGAAAGAGTACACGGGGGAAATAGTATTGGAAAAAGAAATGCAGAAGGAAGGAGATTGCTAGAGTTTTGTGATAAAAGAGAACTGTGCGTGGCAAACACTTGATTTTATAGGAAATCACTTGTAGTGGTGGTGGATGTGAAACAGATATTGATTTTGTGCTTGTGGGAGAAAAATACAGAAAGTATGTAAGGGATGTAAAAGGGATTCCATGGGAACTTCAGCACAGGATGGTGGTTGTAGATCTGAATAAAAAGGTTCTAAAAAAGGTTGTGAGAAAAGAACGGATTATAAGAAAAAACATTTGGAAATTGAATGAAAACCAAATAAGAGTAAGAATCAAAAAAAAGAATAAAAGAACTTGTAAGCACAGACGCGCCTGATTTGTGAAAAACTTTTAAGAATGGTGTTCTAAAAGCATGTGATGATGTGTGTGGAAAGAAGAAGTCTAGGAGAGTAGTAGTTGGCAATTTATTTCGCTTCTGTTTTCTCAACACAAAAAACTCAACAATAGGATAAAAACAACGAGCGAAAAAGGAATGCAGGTGACAAAACGAATTGACGTTAAACATACCCAAATTTTTAAAGATTACATTAAAAAGATTGTAGAGAGGGGCATGGTCACCGCACCTGACAAAAACATCAAGCAAGAAAATTGAAATAAAAAAAAAACACAAAAGAGAAACTAAAAAAGCAGTCAGCCAAATAAACAATATTTTACCCTATGTAAAAAACCCAATAGCTAATAGAAATACATTCCTCTCAGTGCCAAACTGTTGTTACCCTAACGAGGGGGGCTAGCAGGTACTACACCTTGCCCAAGGGTGACCTGGGAGCAACGACAGTTAAAGAGTTAGCTCCATTACACTCTAGGCAGGACCCTGTCGCCGGATGCAGTTGCAGTCTTACTGCCCAGGATCATGCAATTTGCAGATAAACAGTAGCACTATTACATTGCGTTTGAATTTTTATGACCTGATTTCAATCACGTGATTGTGGATAATTTAGGTAAACCATTGGAAGTGTCCCTCTTTTTTTTTTACTCAAAAAAAAAAGGAGATTGAGGAGACATGTGGTGGTGGAATGAAAAGGTCAAGGATGCCATAGCAAGAAAGAAGGCAGCATTTAAAGAGCTGTGTAGATTCCCATCAGAACAAAATAAAACTCAATACAAACGTATAAGAAATCAAACGAGAAAAATTGTTGCTAGAGTCGTCACAATGGAAGCTAATCAGGAGTTGAATAATTTATATTAGAATTCTAATTGTGTTTTCTACTTCCTTAGAAGAATGAAAAGAACGATGTGGAAAGAGAAAGCGAAGGACGATTGGGTTTTATTGAAGAAGATAGGGAAAAAATTTGGAAGGAACACATGGAAAAGATCATGAATGAAGAGAACGAATGGAACCACATGGTGGAAACTGATGTAGTAGAAGGACCAGTGGAAAAAGTGGCCCGCAATGAAATTGTGGAAGCAATGCAAAAGACAAAATCAGGAAAGGCAACTGGACCATCTGAAGTGTGGAGATGATAGTTGCAAGTGGCGAAACTGGGATGAAAGTGATGATGGAACTGTGTCAGTGTGTATTGGATGGTAGAGGAATGCCTGATGAGTGGAAAACTGGTGAGATTGTGCCTATCTTTGAAGGAAAGGGTCATGTCATGAGCTGTGGATCATACAGAGGAGTGAAACTGCTAGAACATGCCATGAAAATTGTTGAAAGGGTACTAGAGAGGCGAATACGAACACTAGTCAATTTGAATGAAATACAGTTTGGATTTATGCCAGGAAAAAGAACAGTGGATGCGATATTCATTGTGAGAAGAATGCAGGAGGAATATCAAAAGAAGGACAAGAAGTTGTATATGTGTTTTGTTGACATGGAAAAAGCTTTGGACGGAGTGCCAAGAAAAGTGATGGAGTGGGCCATGAGAAAGAAGGGTCTATCAGAAGTAATGGTTCGGGCAGTTATGAGCCTGTATGATGGTGCAAAGACAAGAGTGAAAGTGGGATCTGCATGTTCAGGGGAATTCCAAGTAAAAGTTGGTGTACATCAAGGATCTGTGCTGTCACCACTATTGTTTACAATAGTGGTGGAAGTTATTACAGAAAATCCAAGAAGGGGTGTGGCTAATGAATTACTGTATGCAGATGATCTTGTTTTCATGAGCGAAACCATGGAAGACTTCAAGGAAACATTTTGGAATTGGAAGGATGCACTGGAAAGTAAAGCTTAAAAAAAGGTCAACACCAGAAAAACAAAATTGATGGTAAGCGGGTCAGAAGGCAAACTATTCAAAAGCAAGATAGATCCATGTGGAGTTTGTGGGAGGAGAGTCACGGCCAATTCAGTGTTGTGCACAAAATGTGGAAACTGGGCTCAAGGCAGATGTGCAAAAATAAAGAGAGCTACCGCTAGGTTGGCAACACATTTTATTTCTATGTAAAGGAATAACGAAAGGAATAGTGGATTTGATCGAGAAGCTGTGCGATGAAGTGGAGACAGTGAATGGATTTTGTTATTTGGGAGACAAACTAAATGCTAGTGGTAGTTGTGAAGCGGAAGTTACAGCAAGAATAAGAGTTGGTTGGGTAAGATTCAGGGAATGTGTAGTGTTATTGCTTGGAAATAGGTTTCCTCTGAAGATGAAAGGAAAAGTCTATCGTTGTTTTGTAAGATGAGCAATACTATATGGAAGTGAGGCAGAGTGTTTAAAAAATGAAAAAGCAGTTCTAAGAAAAACAGAGAGAGGAATGGTGAGACCATGTGCGTTCAGAAAGTTGTTGACAGAAAGACGACCGAAAAACTGATGGACATGTTGGGGTTGAAGGAAACTATAGACCGGTTAGCAACAGCAAATGGAGTTAGATGGTATGGACATCTACTGAGAAGGGATAACGATAGTGTTTTGAGGGTTGCTCTGGATCTTGAAGCAAGTGGCAAGAGAAAGCAAGGACGACCGAAGAAATTCTGGAAGAAGCAGGTGGAGGAGGAGACGTAGAAGATTGGTTTGAAGAAGAAGGATGCTCTGAATCGAGACAAGAGGAGAGGCGAAGTGCGAGCAATTGCAGAAAGAATGGGGTGAATCCGGCCATCTTTGCAAAGGGGACAACACCGGATAAAAATTGAATTACTACTACTACTTTCCTTAACCCACCTCAAGAAAGAGATCGGATAACAGCTAGTCAAACGAGTTGCGCAGTTTCAGCGTCTTAAAACCTTTTAGTTCTGTTACATTATTACTTCGGACTAGCCTACGTTTTACGACAAACAAGTTTCCTCGATGTGTACACTCTCGTCAATCCCTAAAGCAGAGGTGTTATTGTTGTTGTTACCCAACCCCTTCCGAGGGATGGGAGCGTGGCGGAAGACCACGGAGCCCCAGAAGCCGGGCAATTCTCCAGGGCTTTTACTAGAGGTTGTAAAGAGACAGAGAGTCGCCAAAGAGTGAGCGGCGCAAAGAGTCCGTAGCTGGACAGTGCAGAATGAAATGAAAAGTGTCCGCAGGCGCTGCAAGAAGGATTCTCGATTCTGCCAGTCCTAGAGAGCTAAGACTTAACAGAAGGTTGCGTCCGTTGCAGCAAAGACGAGAGAGGACACAGCGAGCGTGACGAGGGAGCACAAGTTCCTCGATGGAAATTGAGGGAACCTGTGTGTCGAAGAATTTTGATTAGACGCGACGCGATGGCGTAGTGGTTAGAGCGTCCGCTTCGCAGTCGGTAGACCTGGGGTTCATTCCCCTTGTCGAGTCATACCAAAAGACTTTAAAAAATGGTATCTATAGCTTCCCTGCTTGGCGCTCGGCATTTATGGGAGGTTGTGGAGAACAAGCCGGCAAGTTCGCTTGTTGTGTCCTTGGGCAAGGCACTTAACGGGAAGCCCCCGCCTTTATGTGGAAGACAGGTGGCCCATAAACCTCGAAAAAGGCAACTCCCAAGCGAGTGCGGACTTCCCGTCCAAAGTATAGCGATACAATTCGCTTTCTCGTGAATGGAGGATAAAAATGGCAAATAAAACAAACAAAAGACAGTACGCTTCCAGACCGAGAAAAGACAAAAGTGGATACAAGAGATAAGAGGAAAGAGACTACAAGGGATTGTAGAGGGCGCGAGTAGCGCTCCCCATCTGGCCAGCTTATCAGCCGCGTTGTTCCCCGGGAAAGACGAGAGTTCGGGGACCCATTGAAGCCTGATAAAACAGGAGAGAGAAGACAGTTCCTGCCATAGAGTTTGAGGTAAAAGGAAGGATGGAGGAGACGACAGGGTAGAGAGGACAGAGCGAGAGTCAGATAAGAAGAGAAGAGGCAGACTTGGTGCTGTCGAGACCAGCAAAGAACTTGCAGAATGGCGCAGGCTTCAATAAAGAAACTTGAGCATACTGAGTAGAAAAGAGTGGTCGCAGTGCCACAGAGGGAGCAGTTGGCAAGAACGCAGGAGCCACCTTTGCCAAAAGGAAAAGAGCCGTCAGTCCAAAGCACCAGGTCAATGAGGGGGAGAGAGTCAAGGTGAGCGAGAGCCGCACCTTGGCGAGAAAGAGGGAGATCAGAACGAGATCATGAAGAGGAGAGGGTGGACTCCGCAGTGAAAGAAGGGGGGTTCCAAACAGGGATGCGGAAGCTGGAACCGATCCTTTTTCAATTCTACTACTTTCGCATAGGTTATTTAATTTGAAGAGTAACTTGGCAAAAAAGTTTTGTCCATTTCCCAATGTGGATTAAACGGTGAAGTTGTACTATAAGTCTGAATGAACGTGCGATATCAGTAGCGCGAGAAAACAAGGAAAAGTATAACCAGCATCACATTTTATATTGATTACCGGTAAGAAAAAGGTAGTTTCGACAATGAAACGTAGCCAGTGAAATGATGATTTAATTAAACGTAAATGGCCTTGGTTAGAGGGTTGAAAACGTTGAAAAAGAAATTACTCACGACGGAAACAATTTGATCATTCTACATCAATTTTTCAACAGGGGTTCCGCAAAACATGTAGTTGTGTACCGTGAGGAACTGCGAAAGTTCTTTAATATAGCTTTGAAAAAAGCTGTTTGAGCCATAAGCTTTTCGTGACGCTCTCATCAGTGGCGGTATTGCGTCAAAAGGGAAGATCTAGAGTGATTAAGTGTTTTTTGTGAATAATTTGGACGTTAGGCAACCAAAACAAGCCAATGATAGCGCTAGTATTGCAAAGCGCGCCAAAGAAAGATTTTGCAATAGCAAAATGCCAAAGAAAGCATAGCAAGAGGCCAAATAAGAACGCCGCGATTATCGAAAGAGTTTGAGAGTGTAGACCAACTCTTTCTGTCTGCATAACACCGGACGCCAGGTCTTGATATAAGCAGCCTCTGAAAGATTAAGATGGAAAGAGCTGCGCGCTGCGGCGTGGATTGAAAACCGCTTATCATTATAGTTTAATGCACAACGATCATTATCTAAAAGATGCTGACCAATGGTGGAGTCACAATCCGGTTTGGTGTCGGTTCATTTGCACGATCTGTTTGGTTGAGATCGGTGTGGACGAGTCTATTGCTGTCTTAGCCATTGCGGAACATGTTGCTTGATCCGATCCTGTAGTCGTTGAGATGTTCGCCCTACATACCGACTATCACAGTGGCACTTGTATTCATATATGACAGAACTTTTCTGAATGGCAGGTAGAACATCCTTGCGAGCCACAGGCAGCATGCGCTTAGACGTAAAGACCAAGCGGGTGCTGACGGAATCATAACAGCTTTCCACGGCGGTTTTGATTTCTTTTTCCAAGTTTGTGGATGGCTTACCTATCCAAGGAACCTCTTAAGTACACAGAACACTTTTTAGGGCCAAATCGCTTAAGGGTGGAGAACTGAGCAATTTTCTTGGTGATCTGAGCGTTGATGGTGTTTTTAGGATAGCCATTTTCCAGTAACATCTTCTTGATCAGTTCTATTTCTTCATTGAGTCTACGCTTGGTGCAAACCATTAGAGCTCGATGCACCAATGTAAATATTAGACTTATTTTGCGTGTTGTGGGCAGAGCTGGGCACTGCAAATTTACACTTAATTCCCCAACCGCAAAACTGCAAGAGGTGTTCCGCAACCGCAAATCCGCAAGTTTGCGGTGACTTTTTGCACTTCCGCAACCGCAAATGCACATCCGCAAACTTAGACCACATTATTTACTGTTATTTTGTCTTCGTGATGACCTTTTTTATTTTTAAAGGTCAAATTTTGCCATCGACCAGACGTTGACCTCCAAAAAAAAAGGTCATCAACTCCCGGACGTTAACCTCCAACCCAGAAAATAAGAGCGTCCACTTTTTCCAAGCGGTTTTACCACGGATCAGGCAACACTGCCTATTGCTTTGCGGTAAATTTCAATTTTTCACCGCAAATATTTGCGGTAGGAAATTAGGTTCGCAAATAGAAACTTGAGTCCGCAATTTGCGGATTTGCGGACCGATTTGCGGAAGTGCCCACCTCTGGTTGCGGGGACCGACAGAATGTCTAAATTGATCATGAGAGTTGAAGTTAACTCAAAGTCAGAGTTAGTTGAGGATAGAGAGGGAAAATTTGCGCTATATTGTTGTAATTATGTCATCATACGGTTTAGATCCGAGAAGCATTAACTTAACTGTGGTAAAAGTGGTTGTCAGTAGTGAAGGAACTTGTAATAGCTGTTTATTTGTTAAAATGTTTAATTATTTTTTGAAGCTTAGTAACGAAATATTTGACGTTCTTACAAGCAATTCGTGTTTTCTAAATTTTTGTTGGTGAGGGTTCCGCGACAAACGCGAAAGTACATCAGGGGTTCGGCGATGACAAAAAGGTTGAAGAGCACTGTTTTATATTCAACACGAGTTCTACTATCTAAGATCAAACAAACACAACAGTACTTCGAAACAATAAGCTCAAGCGAAGTAAGTAAAATAATAGTTATATATGGATGGTTTTTTGTCTTCTCAAAGTAATAAAGTGTAGAATAGGCAAGCTACAGACCCACAAAAGTTAAAAAAACGTCAACGTTTGTTTTATCGTTTTTTTGTAAGTGGAAGCGGTTAACGAAGTAGCCGCTTTTACATCCCTGGTTTCAAGGAGGAGAGAGATGGCAAGCAAGAAAAGCCTCCCTAGAAGTGGAAGGAAGCATGAGCGGGTGAATGGACGCAAAAGCGCTCCAGGAGGATCTGCAGAGCCTTGGTTTCACTCCAAGTCTGGCCAAACCTGAAATAGGAAAAGAGGTTGGGAGACAAAGAGCCCGCTCATAAGATAAAAGAATGAAATGAGTTAGGGTAACTCGTAGGGAAGGTCTAGAAGCCTCAAAAAGAAGTGGGATAGGAGAGGCAGCCTGCGATGGCGCGACTAGCCGCTAGGTGGAGGCGTTCCAATTTGGTGATATTGGTAACAATTAAAGGAAATCATCTGAGTGAAGCATAAGTGAGAAGGAGCCGAAGAAAAGCTTGATACGGAAGAGAGAGGGACTCGTTAAAGGGGCCCCATGAGGAAGCAGAGATACAGCATAAGGTCTTGAGACGTGGAAAAAACTTGGCCTTCAGCGAATTTACATGGTTAGAAAAGGAGTGTTGTCAAAGATGACCCCAACAAAAGTTGAAACGGAGGTGGGAGCCGAGTAAGAGGAGGTTGGGTTGGAGATTAGCTTGGTGGGGATCCACTGAAAAAAAGGTCTCACATTTGCTCGGATTGAGAGATAAGATACCAGTACTCAGACCAGCGCTCTAATTGAAACAGAGCTCCTTGTGTGGCCTCCACCGCAGTGGGGACCGAGGGAGAGGAGGACCAAATGGCCAGATCGTCTGCTTAAAAAAAACAGCTGACGGAAGAAGGCAGAGAAGCAGGAAGATAGATCATTGATGAAAAGAACAAGGCCAAGAATGGATTCTTGCAAAACACCTCCACGGACTCGAAAGGAACGGCTTTGTGATTTTGATAAACCATGCAAGTGGGCATATCAGAAAGGAAAGATTGAGTCCAACGAGCAAAACAAGAAGGGAGGCCAGCCGAAATGAGTTTGTGGAAAAGGCCGGGATTGCAGACAGAGTCGAAAGCTTTAGAGAAATCAATAGTAGAGAGAATCGTCCGAGAGGCCGGCCTGGATTTGTTAAACCCATCCGAGATGGATTGAGAAAGGAACAGAATTTGATCTAGAGTAGACCGTCAAGGGCAGATACCGGCATGGCGGAGAGAGAGAATGGAATTAGATTCCAGAAAGAAGAGTAGACGAGATAGAATGATGCGTTCAAATAGCTTTGAGATGCAGGAGGCGAGAGAGATAGGCCGAAAGGAAGCAGGAGAGTCGAGGGGCTTTCCAATCTTATGGATGGAAATAATAGATGTCTTCCGGATGGAAGGAAAGAAATGCAGTCCAGGAAGGATTGAAGATGTGAAGAAAATCCATGGCAGAGCGAGGAAGGTGCTTTAGCATGGGATAGGCAACTTTGTCTGGGCCAATGGCAGTGGATGAGGAGAGGTTGGAGGCAGCCGCAAGAAATTCAGCGGGGGAAAAGAGGAGCAGGAGAAGTGATCTTTCTAAGAGCACGTGGCTCGGCGGAGTTCGGAAAGACAGCCTCTGGCTTTGCTACGCAGGGCCTTTGGTTGAGAAACAGAAAAGTGGGATCTTAGGTAAGCGGCGAAAACCGAAGCCGATTCCATGGAAGAGGAACAGTTGGGAAAGAAAAAGAGCCAGCAACAAAACGAAGAAGAAAGTATACAGATTTGGGTGAAAAAGAGAAGCAAGTCGTCTGTCATACCTCAGCCTCGGCGATGACAGACGAAGCACGTCCGGAGGCGGAGATGTAAGCCTGGCGATCTTCATCACTTCTGTGAGCGGCAGCGAAAGCCTTGTGTCTTTCACTAACTGCTTCTTCCACTTCAGCGGACCACCAGGCTTTACAATGGCATTTGATGCGGCCGAAAGGAATGGAAGATTTGGCCGTATACATTGCCAGAGAAGTGAAGAGAGAAGCAGCAGAGGAAAGAGACGAGTATTTCTTTGCAGAAGAGCAGTGGGAGTCAAAGTTGTTCCAGCGAGCTTTTTGAAAATTGAAAGATGAGGGGGTATGCTCGTTGGGGCGAAAGACCGGAGAGAGACGGACAGATAAAAAAGAATTGGTAGGTGATTAGAACCCAGGTCTTGAAGCACCTCCGATGAGCAAGAAAGGGCGAGGGAGGAGGGTGCAAAGGAAATGTCAGGGGAGGAGCGATGGAGAAGAGTAGGTACGTCAGGGTCATCGAGGGGAGAAGGTCAAAAGAGATGACCCAGTCGAATACTTCCTCTCCACTGGGGTCGGAAGTACCTTTTGAGTCCCAGAGGGAGTAATAGCAATTGAAGTTCTCCAGAATAAAGGGATTTCTGGAGAAGAGAAGAATGGAAGGAGAAAAGGAGTCGGTTCTGTTATCCGTCGGAGAAGAGCGAATAGGGGGAGCGTAAACATTAAGAAATGAGAGCGAGGAGGAGTTGTTTAGAGAGATGTTGACCCCTACATAATCCAAGTAGGCATCAAGCGAAGAGAGAGAGGAGGTAGAAAGTTTAGAGAGAGACAAGCCCAGCCAGACGAAAATCATGACACCGCCACTAGCATGCGTGGCATGACGAGAAAGAATGCCAGACCGGGAGTGGGTGCGATCAGATCGCAGAGTAGAGAATCCAGGGATCCGGAAAGAGGAAGATGAATTAAGATTGGATTTCTGGACACAGATAAGGTCAACAGGATGGGACGAAAGAAAGTGTAGCAGTTTAGTGCTCGTGGCTCGACTGGAGACCGCCAGCATTCCATTGAAGAACCCTGAGGGAGTCAGGGGGGAAGAGGAAGCAGAAACAGAATGGGCAGAGGGGAATAACAGGTTTGAAGGCGAGAGTGCTACAGAGGGGGCCAAATTGGACAGTAAAGGTATACAGGCCGGAGGAGTCCGGGAAGTCAAAGGCAGGGACGCAGCTCTAGAAGTGAGAGCTGCCAAGAGTCCTGAATTTGGAGAGTTGTGAGCACCACAGATAGACCCATTTGGAGCAAGTACAGCATTGAACTTACCAAGCCAGGTCACATTTCCAGCGCACACTGACAAGGTTAGATGGGTCCAGGGTTGGGATAAACGTTAACGCTCATCAAGAGAATAAGAATAAGACGAAGACAGGCGACCGATTTTGAAGAAGCTGTGTTTTGCCCTTCAGCGGGCAGCACGGCAAAAAAATGGTTTGAGGAGAGTGCCCGGGGTAACTGGGACTCTCAGGAAAGCCAACAGCCATTTCGACCAGGCCCAAATGGGGTCGGGGACAGCACCACCACGTTGAGGCGGCTGTTGATTGATGCAGTAAAGCAGAGGTTGGTGACCTTTTTTTTGAATGTTTCAAAAATTATGCAATCACACCACAAATATTCAAGCACCGAAGATTATACCAAATCAGGATTTAGATGCAGTTAAAAGCCTTTCTTGGGACATCAAGATTGTGAAAGCGATTGTTTATGTCCATTTAAGAGACTCGGCCATTTTTTAGAAAAAAATTTTGGTGGTTGCTGGTTCAAATCTGTTTGCTTACTTTTTTCTGAAACAATAGACGATTTTTTGGAGATTTAACTTCATGAAATCACATTACCGTCCCTTTTTACTAAACCTTGTGTCCTTTATCCCAAACTTTCCAATTTTACCTAATATAGGGCTATTAATTTACCCCGGTTAGTCGACCGCTGTTTTCAAGAACTGAAAAACCATCGTAACAGTGTCTACGGTCAGCCTACTAATAATTCTCTTTAGGTCTCGCAAAAAGTTTTCTATGTCAAACTTTCTCTGTATACCATCTCTGATCCAGGTTGTAGGGACTTCCAGGTAGCCAGATTTCCATGGACTCTGGCCATGACTATTCCGAAGAGCAACAGCTAGCAAACGAGTGTCAGTGCAGGTGAAATTTATTGATAGAATAATCAATCGGTTTCATAGAAAAGCTATAGAGCGAACGCCCGGTGATTGCACGTAACGGAGTATATTCAATATTTATTTAGATATACGATACACTGAATTAAAAGTTCCAACAGCGAACACCCATCACCAGAATTATCTAACTCCCTATTTACAAAACTATCTTAATGCGAACAAGACGAAAACAATAATTGGCGGTCAATGTCTCGCAAATTGATTAGCTAGTACTTGAGCCTAAACAATATTTAAGCAACAAATCAACACAACGTACTAAGATTGAAATTGATATAAATAGAATGAGCCTCATTACGCATTATCTGTATAATACAAGCACACGTTTAAGTAATTGCACGCCAGTTAGGCAGATAAGGAATTGCAGCAACTGTAGGTAAACAATAAGTAGTAATGACTTCTCGCCGCGTACAATTGAAAAATATCAATGAAATTCATCAGAAACATCCTGCAAAAAACACCAAACGAACAGGTTATTAATTTCATATTCATAGTACAACCGAAGATACTACAAAATTGCTGATTATCTCATGATATTTAGATATCATTTTCCACGAAGTTACTGCATCAAGAAAATAATAAATATATCTGCCTCTAGATTTTAGAAACTGCAACCTGTAAAAAAACAAGCCTTAGAAAAGAAAATCCGAACTATGATCATAGAGCACGACTTATTCACCACCAGAACTGGGCACTGCAAATTTACACTTAATTCCCCAACCGCAAAACTGCAAGAGGTGTTCCGCAACCGCAAATCCGCAAGTTTGCGGTGACTTTTTGCACTTCCGCAACCGCAAATGCACATCCGCAAACTTAGACCACATTATTTACTGTTATTTTGTCTTCGTGATGACCTTTTTTATTTTTAAAGGTCAAATTTTGCCATCGACCAGACGTTGACCTCCAAAAAAAAAAGGTCATCAACTCCCGGACGTTAACCTCCAACCCAGAAAATAAGAGCGTCCACTTTTTCCAAGCGGTTTTACCGCGGATCAGGCAACACTGCCTATTGCTTTGCGGTAAATTTCAATTTTTCACCGCAAATATTTGCGGTAGGAAATTAGGTTCGCAAATAGAAACTTGAGTCCGCAATTTGCGGATTTGCGGACCGATTTGCGAAAGTGCCCACCTCTGTTCACCACCTTAACCACTTTTACTATCACGGGTGAATGAAGACTGGAAATTCGATTGTTTGAATTAACGGAACCAAGCAACTGACTTTGATAGCGTGCTCAATATTTACTGACAAGGCTGATCTGGAACCTCAAATTATGACTAAAAAAGTTTTTCCACTCAAAAAAAAACAAACGTCTTTCAAGAACAAAGTCTGTACAAATGTCGATTCATTTATCACTTGTACACTTCTTTATTTCTTGGAAGAAATAACTTTGAGCATCTCATATCAAGATTTACTTTTGCTTGCAGGTACTTGGGTGTGATTTCACAAAGCCCGTTTCTTCAGTCCAGTTAGCCGAAGCGGCGAAGAAAACAGCTCTACAATCGAGTTGCTGATCAGAAAGAAAAATATCTAGTGAAGAAGCCGACAGTCGCTTTTATTTAAGATCCTCATTTACTAGGCTTCAGGTTTCATCTTTGTGAAACACATTACTCTGGAATCTTCCTGAGAATACCGTTGACAGGTGCAACTCATCAAACGGTTAATCATCAGTGGAGCAAAGCAACTTGCTTTACTAACCTCAAATTTTCTTGCATTTAATTATGGCCTCTTAGCGGGATCCAACTAATGTACTAAGGATATTTTCAAATCGATACCACTGATTAACATATTCTATGGTGAAGTGTGAAAATTTAGGAAAGTAAATTCGAAAACCTTTAGCTTGCTCTCTATCGACCCTTTTTAACATTTCGGCTGCTGCACCACCAAAACACCTTAGCAAGTTCTGATAACAACACATTTGTTTTCAGCAAAAGTATCTTAAAAAAGAGAGCATTGTTGAGGAATGATATTTTGACCAGTAACTTGTGTGATATAAGTCTTCCATAATTCGTGGGGTGTTTTATTGCGAAATATGCTTTTACGGGTTCCCACAGATCGACCATTCGTTTAGATACTGCATCCATCGATTTGGTGTGTCAGCGTGTAGTCACTGCATCAAATTGTTCGCATACCTGCTTTAACCTCGTTGTTCTGCCGGTTTGAGTTTAAAGCGGGGGCTACGATTATTGCTATA
Organism: Trididemnum clinides; assembly: GCA_963675345.1. Classification (NCBI taxonomy): domain Eukaryota; kingdom Metazoa; phylum Chordata; class Ascidiacea; order Aplousobranchia; family Didemnidae; genus Trididemnum; species Trididemnum clinides. Next base: position 2,947,626 of record OY776292.1, on the reverse strand, counting down.
TCAATTACGAGGCGATCTGATAACTGTTCTGTAACGTCATGCCTGATATGAGAACTGTGCAAAACAGCAGCAACCAACTAGAATCGGTTGTGCTTTCTGCTTTTAAGGCGACAGAACATGCTGCATCGTTCCGTTTGCTGAGAACCTACATATCAACTGACGCAATTGTCAGCATAAAGAATGTCAGTCATTTGTGGCCTAAGCCATTTTCCTGAAGAAACAAGAGAAACCTTAATGACCTTTTCCAATGGATTGACTGGCATCGATCTAAGGTCAAGACGACGCACTCGCTGCAACTTCGACGTTAAAAAAATTTGATGACAAAAGGAAATCGTAACTTGACTTCGACGTACCGTATTTTTCGGACAAGGCGCACCTATAATCCTTTAAAATTTTTTCAAAAATGGAACGTGCGCCTTGTAGTCCGGCGCGTCTAATTTGTAGATCGGGTTGCGCTTCGTCACCAAGCTCTGAACAAATTTTATGTTGTAATAATCGTTACCAACGTAATAGTACCTGCCTCAACTCGTTCTTTCATGAGAGCAAACTTCCTTCTTTCTTTCTTGCGATGAAATTACCCACTCTCGTTTACGAGTGTTTTTCTCTTCACCTACTCTCGTTCCCTTCACGAGTGTATCTTTCTCTTCACTTTACGTGCGTAAACACACACATGCGCCGCGCATGTATTGCAACATGTACGGTACCTAGCAACTAGCCGTACACTTCTCACGCAATGCGAACACAACAATTGATTGCTTGATCATAAAATACAAGTACGGTACCGATCAAATGCGTTGAGTTTTTGTTTCATTAAATGCGTTTTATGTATGAAAACAAACGCGATAGAAAACGTTTATTGATGCTGCGCCTTATGGTCCGAAAAATGCGGTACTTCTTTTTCTTCGTGTGGGGGGGCATCCATTTACTGATGGGATCAGATGCTGGCTGTGGTGGCATTACGCCAGCATCACGTATCGTCATCCAAAACCGTCAGACCAGCCACCCCCCGAGGTGTCCGAGTATGGGGTACGCTAAGATAGTGTGGTCTGCGGTTTGATTGGTGGCGCCACACTCGCAGTTCGACGAGGCACCAGACTTCATTTGTACATGGACGAATGAAACGCCCAACACCAGTCCGCAGGCGATTGAGCTAAGATATTCTGGGCAAACCCATTTCAAGAGGCCTAGAACTGGCCCTCAGAATGAAAACATGGAGTATGGATGTGCGTATAGAATACTCCACGCTCCATCTACAATTTGTCCACTGAGCGACGCGGATGCTTAGTTCAGATAGATCATTTAATGGTTTCCGCACAGCAGGCACAAATGGGCGTCTAGACTTCAGTCTCTCCTGGGGCACATCTAGTGACCTAGCTAGTTGACCGTGTAAAATATGGTCTGAGTCCAGGGTGGCACGCTTGGCCAAGGAGAGTATCACTTCCAAGCGGCGAAGCTCAGCTGGCTGGATGCCTGATAGGATTGGCAGGTGGTCCGTTGAAGTAGCAGGCAGGGATCTAGTCACAATGCGCAAGATATCATTCAAATACTGTTGATGAGACGGGCGTGTGTGCTGCAACACAACAATGGTGCGCAGTACTCAGCTGTAGCGTAAACCAAGGATAGGCCAGCTGTACCCAGTGTTTTAGCGCCAGCGCCCCATCCCGAGTTCGCAAATCGTCTTAAAAGCGTGACGCGAGTGGCTAATTTTTTGCGTAATGCCTCAAAATGGTGGCGGAATGGGAGTGATCTGTCCAGTTTTACCTCAAGGTAGGTTGAAACTGGGTAAAATGGCAAAAGTTTACCATTAGCCTACACTTTAAAGTCACGTTTGTGTAAATAGAAGACGGCCGTCACCGTTTTAGCGTGGCTAAGTTTCAGCCTCCGAGTCCTGAGATACGCAGAGAGTGTGGCCATGTTTTGGCGCTTAAGGTTTCCTCCAAGCCCTTCCGGTTTCTAGAATGCAACAAAGCCAGATCATCGGCATAAGTATAATTTCTGGAGGTCGTATGTATAGATATTAAAAAGGAGGGAGGCCAAGACCGATCCTTGGAGAACGCCGTTTCTCAGATGTAGAAACCTGCTTCGCTTGCCATCACCGGTGGTGAGGATGAAGGTTCTATTTCGGATAAACTCCAAGATTATCCAAACCATGTGCTTATCCGGCAGACGTCTCAGAGGCTTGCAGGTGATGCCGCGGTGCTAGACAGTGTCATAAGCCGCTGTCAGGTCGACAAACACAGCACCAGCCTTCTTTTTAGCCTCAAAAGATTCCTCGATATTTTGCTTGAGCAAAACAGTTTGGTTCACGCTTGGTTTCCCGTGTCGAAATCCAGCCTGCTCCCTAGAGAGCTATGAATCGACAATTGCTTCCACACTGGTACGGATAAGCCTTACGAGGATCTTGTAAGGGACACAAAGAGATATTGGGCGATAGCTCTTAGGAGCCTCCACAGGCTTCTTTGGCTTTGAAATCGCGACTACTAACACTCTTCTCCAAATTTTGGAAATTTTGAGTCGAAGCAAGCAGGAAGAAAGCCACATAACCAGGACTTTAGAGCAGCTCTAGTATGGAGTATAAGCTCCAGGCAAATAGAGTCAGGTCCAGGAGCTTTACCTAGTTTTAAGTGTTGAAGGGCAACAATGAATTCTTTTGATGTAAAATTTGCAGAGATATTCACTGGACTTAATGTTGTGGCCGTCCAGAGGTCAGACACCTCTTAAAATAGGAGTTGAGACGACTCGCGACTAAACATTTTGCATGTGTTGTGCGTGGTGAAATAAAAGACAATCGATCAACCTTACAAACAAATAGTACTGTTAGCTCTTAATGCTAGCTGGCTTTTAGTTTATATTTTAAGTTATTTTGCTTCAATTGTCAAATAGTCAGTGCGGCCAAACGTTTTATATGACGAGTATGAGAAGAAATTCAACAGACTCCAAAAAAGCTTTTGAATTTTTATCTGTATATATTATTGTGACATTAATCTGAAGGCAATAGCAAAACAACCATTTTGCTAACAATGCGACTCAAACACACAAGAAATTTGATTGAACGATTAAGCCAAACCAATCAATGAAGAGCTCCTCACTGATTGATCGGCATTAGCAACAACAGACTTTAAGACAGCAGCTGCTCAGATTACTTGGGCATTTCAAGTTGTCAAGCACCAACCGGCGTTTCTCACTAACGATTGCTAATTGAATTTGTACAAAATATTTTTTCCGATTTAGACATGGTGAAAGTTCGCTTCCATCAGAACAAGTATTGCAAGTTTTATTACAGAGGTTCTACCATCATATCAGCTCTTTTCTCTAGTTTTCTACCTCCAGTTACGTCCGGGATGGCAGATGCTTTCTCACAGCCCAGGTCGTAAGTCTATTGCGGCAGCTTGCATATCAGACCGAGGTCAAATCTGCCAAAACGGAGAGTACCTTACCCATCCCGATGTTCAGCCTGGGCCTGCTAATCGCCAAACCTGCCCTTTTCAAGGCACATCGTCAACACGTTCCGAAGGCCCACCATTCTACAATTGAACATCGAAGGCATTACTGCAAACAAATTGAACGTTCTTCACCATCTTGCTGTTTAGCATGAGGCTCTCGTTATCCTACTACAAAAGACCCACTGCACTTCTTCGAAGAAGCTAATATTTCCAAGCTTTGCATTAGCTGGGTTCTCCTTAAGCAGGAAGCATGATGTTGCCACGTTTGTCCATGAGCGACTGAAATACACGCTTTTAAAGTAATCTCCACTTCAATTGGAGACCGAATGCTTGTATGTGGACGTTGATGGATACAAAATAGCCTACGTCTACAAACCTCCACCAACACGACTGCAAGCGTCTGATCTCCCAGTGTTCCCCTACCCCTGTCTTTATGCTGGCAACTTTAACTGCCCACATTATAACTGGGGCTATGGTGCCAACAGTGCTAATGGAGAGTATCTGGCTAGTTGGGCAAGTATGAACAGCCTTGCTCTTCTTTATAACCCAAAGGATTTGGCCATCTTCCATTCTGGTCACTGGAACAGTGGTACTAACCCTGATCTTGCATTTGCTGGTGTTGACCCAGGCAGCCGCTTACCTGACAAACATGTTCTACGAAAATTCCCCAGATCACAACATCAACCACGGCTAATCACACCACCAAGGTTTGCTTTGCCAGTGTCAAGCATGCCCGCTAAACGATGGAACCACTAGATAGCTTTGACGAATAAATTCCCCAAGACTCTGTTACCACCTGACTCACCGGACGTAGATCAGGCCTACCAGAACTTTTGCAATGTCATCAGCTCAGCAGCCAAAAGATCTATCCCATGTGGCCGTCAAAACAATCACATACCGTGCTGGGATTCAGAGTGTAAGAACCTCTACCGAGTGTTCCTGAGATCTCTTAGAAACTACTCTAGCAGAGCTGCCACAGCCCTGTTCACTAGGCTCGACAGAAGACGGAGGGATCGATGATCTGAAGCAGTTTAGAGCATCGACTTTTCACACTCCAGTCGAAAAACATGGAATATCTTGAATAACCTTACTGGCAGGTCACGACATTCCCCTCGTCACTGCCCAGTCTGAACTGATGCCATCACATCTCAGCTCGTTAGAAATGGGATATATGAGGATGTTAACTTTTTCCGCCCGCGTGAAAAGCGAAAAAAATGTCCTTAAGGTGGCAGTGCAAAAAACTGTCATAACCAATCATAATTATATACCCCAAGTTTGTTTATAAATCATTACTCATCTCTTTAATTCTACATCAAGTGTGATATATCATTAAAATCTCCATTTCTTGAAGATTTCAAACATAATAAAAAAAAATTGTTTTTGAATACGAAAATTACTCCCTCAATAGGTGCTGAGTTGCCTTCAAAATTAAAGTACCCTTATTTCAAAGATTACTAGAAATTTTATTTTTCTACCAATTAAAAAAAGGTCGCTAGATGATGCTAAAGAAATAAGCTTTCAAGGTATATTAGTCAAAACTTACCCAAAAGCCTAGGTTTTCTACAGTTTGCAACTTTCTGAGGCCCATGAGCTTTTTGTTAACCGGTACTAAATTTTGGTAGTTAAATTTAGAGCTAAAATATGATCAGTCATTATCTGCAAGAAGTTAGCCTAAACCATGTAACATGTATTTTTAAAAAGTGAATTTCTTCAAGGTTCAGAAAATATCAAGTTTAAATAGAATATGTTGTCACTAATAAGGAAACAGAAATTTTTTACATCCCTACCATTTGTTGAGAAACAAGGGGGATACAGCAAGCTTTGATTTAGAGAAGCCAAACTTCTGCTAGCTTTTAAACTTGTATTTTAGCTTCCATTAGCTTGGAAATCTGATACAAAACGACAACTTTAGTGGTAAAACATTTGCAATTTATTTTCTTTTTAGAGAATGTACTTTTTCTAGAAATTCTAATTTAGTGAAGATAAATCAAAAATTTTGGGGGGTTTTAAACTGACATGATGTACAGTACCCATTTTTGATCAGTTAATATCATATACCGCTTATCCTAAACTACTTAAAGTTATATCTTGCGTGAAAGCAAATTTCCTAAGCTTTCAAACGAGACCGGCATTTAGCAACCTATCATCTTTTTAAAAAACCAAATCTACTTTTTTTACCTACCATACAAATTGTTTCAGGAGGATTTTGAGACCCTAAAACATTTGAAAATTTTAATAGGTAAATTTTATTGCTTGAAGTTTTGTCAAATGATGACACAAAAGAGTAGTTTTCAGACTGTGCTAATGATAAAGGCTTTAATTTGCTGGAACACATGTAATCTCAATTTGATTTTAAGGTAGTTAGTTCTTGCTGAAAATTTGGCAATTTTTGTCGTCTGCAACTGGGTTCTTGGGTCTTTTTAACCCTTTTTGGGTTGGAAATTCAAGAATTAGGACACAAATTTTACATCATTTGATGCGTGAGGAATTAAGCGTGATCTTTTGAAAATTTTATGAAAATCGGATAAGAAATAAAGTCACAAATCCATTTTTTAGTAAACTGATTTGGTAACTTCGGCAGAAAAAATTTTGAGAAAGACGCTAAAAACACAAGATCATCATATAATGATCTTGGTAGTGAAAGAGTTAATATCACAGTACAAGAAGTACAAGTGATCATGTAGAATATAGGTCAGCAAGCAACGAAAAACCCGAAGGTTTTCCACTTAAAGTTGGTTCCTGATGTCGCAGAGATTTAGTGCAAGCGCAATGTGATGATGACGCCTAAATATATGTTTGAAAAGGTGAAAATGAGTCTACACGAAGACAAAATCTACGCACATGTCAACCGGTCACAAGTGGGCAGGGAACCGCTATGGCGGTGGCTGTAAACCAAGCCATAATCGTTTGACACACACGCGACGCCCCGTGCATAAGTAAATGTCATGCGTAGGCCTACATGTGTACGATAAACAGGATTACTGAAAATACAGTGTCCGCCACCCAAGTGTAGACTATTAAACTTTCATTTTATTCAAAAACAAAAATGAAAAATATAATGAAATTTTACAGAAAGCAAAGAAAAATGTATAATCTCCTATTGTATTACAGATTATTCTATATATCCACCCTTTTCCCGGATTACACGACGGAGACGTTGAATAACTTGAGCACAGGTTGCACGGGGCTCACATGGGCTTCCCGAGCAAGTTTCGTGGCGCTCCGGGCTGGGTTTCTTCGCAGTTTTTCTCTGATTTTCTTTATGAGTTTTTCGGTCCTTATAGGTCTTTTTGGAGTACTCCTTACTCTTGGTTGTGCGTTACCTGTCTCTTTAAGTCGTTTGATTGTTTTGAAAACACCAGAGCGACTCACACATCCCTTCAGAATCTTGAAAATCTCAGGTGCAGTTTTACCATCTTGATAGAGTTTCTCAATAGCACTGTTCATTGTGGTTTTTCACCAAAATTATAACAAATTTATTAAATACTTTATACTTAGTATAAATACTAGATACTTAATACTAAATATTAAGTATAATTAGAACAATAGGGAATTTATAAATAAGTTTAAAATAATTGTAAAATTAAGTCTACACTTGGGTGGCGGACCCTGTATAACGAAAGAACAGAATGAAAATAGTTTGTGTATTCTTATTTTCAATAATTGAAATGCAAATATTTGAAAAAGAACGGTATATAGGAACTCCCCATACACCAATGACCATTTGCTCAATTGGTTTGTATGAATATAGATTCGAATTCCACTTTCAGCCTTATTTTTGACAGGCGGAAATTATGGCTCTAAAGCAGTGGTTCGCCGACTAGGATTTGGGCATTTGTGATTGTTTCAAGGTAAAATATTTTTTCCTAATGGTCGAAAAGTAGATTTGTAGTAATCACTAAGACATTAAAATATTATATATATACATTATTGTGAAAGACCACATACTGTATAGGACTTTGAATCTACAACTATTCAAGCAACAGTTGTTTGGCCCAAAGGCTAATCGGTCGTGTATAAAATCTGTAAAAATAAAAGCAAAAAATGTACCAAATGTAAAGTAGTTTTATATGATTGTAATTGGTAACCTACCTATTTAGAGAGCAGAGGAATCAATGAAGTCGTTTAAGTATATAATATGATGGGGTTGTGGCAAGTCATATGAGTACTGCAATTTGCTTACTTAAATATCGAATGCGCTGCTCAAACAAAACTTTACCGCTGACAACAAAGCTAGCGAAAAACAGAAAGAAATATACGCTAACCTTGTTTCCACATATTACGCCCCCTCATTCATGTTAATAGAAATGTTTTTTTTAAAAGCAACCCATGACCGTCATTTTTCATCGTCGGTTTTGTTTATATTCAAATAAATGCTGCAGACATTTTTTTGCATGAATTAATATATCCATTTTTGCTTAGACAAAAATGATTTACGAAAACCCAAAATTTTTTGGATGCCATTAATTTATTTTCAAGAAAATTTTCTTGCGCTTATAGCAGCACTGTAAACAGGCTAATATTGTTCTCTTTCAATTTCTCCTCAAACTTGAATTTTTTGAGTTTGTCTGTAATTTTTCAAAATCAAAGAACGATGGTAACTCAATCAAATGAATCCCCCAAGCTTAATACCCAGGCCCGGAGCATTGGGACCGTTCATGTTAACAAGTTCATGTTGTTGTTGTTGTTGATTACCCGAGCCCATCCGAGGGATGGGGGCATGGCGGAAGACCATGGAGCCCCACAAGCCGAGCAACTCCCCAGGGTCTGGACCAGAGGTGATAGAGAGACAGAGAGTCGCCAAAGAGTGAGCGGCGCAAAGAGTCCGTAGCTGGACAGTGCAGAATCAGATGAGAGATGTCCTGGGATGGGTGTCCACAGGCGCTGCAGGAAGAATTCTCGATTCTGCCAATCCTGGAGAGATAGGAACCTAAAAGAAGGCTGTGTCCATTGCAGCGAAGACGAGAGAGGACACAGCGAGCATGACGAGGGAGCACAAGTTCCTCAGTGGAAATTGAGGAGACCTGTGTGCAAAAATACTTTGAGGAGACAGTACGCCTCCAGTCCGAGATAAGACGAGAGTGGATACGAGAGATAAGAGAGAGACTACAAGGGATTGCGGAGGGCGCAAGCAGCGCTCCCCGTTTGGCAAGCTCATCAGCTGCGTCGTTCCCCGTGAGAAACGAGTGTCCGGGGACCCATTGTAGTCTGATAGAACAGGAGGAGAGAGAGGACAGCTCCTGCCAGATCTGCCACAGAGTTTGAGATAACAGGAAAGGTGGAGGAGAGGACAGGGTGGCGAGGACAGAACGAGAATCAGACAGGAGAAGAAGAGAAGAGAAATGGCAGACTTTATGGTGTTGCCGAGACCAGCAAAGAGCGTGCAGAATGGCGCAGGCTTCAGCGGAAAAACTGGAACAAACTGGGCCTGCCAAAAAGGAAAGAGTGGCCTCAGTGCCACAGAGAGAGCAGTTGGCAAGTACGTTGGAGCTGCCCTTGCCAAAAGGAAAAGGAACAGAGCCGTCTGTCCAGAGTACCAGATCATGAGGGGGGAGAGAGTCAAGATGGGCGAGAGCCGCACCTTGGCGAGAGTGAGGGGGATCAGAGTGAAAGCATGGAGAGGAAAGGGTGGACTCCACCGTGAAGGAAGGATGATTCCAAGGAGGACATGGAGGGCAAGCAAGAAAAGCCTCCCTAGAACAAGTAGAAGGAAGCATGAGCAGGTGAGTGGACGCAAGAGCTCTCCAGGACGATCTGCAGAGTCTTGGTTTCACTCCTAGTCTGGCCAAACCTGAGATGGGAAAGGAGGTTGGGAGACGAAGAGCCCGCTCATAAGAAAAAAGAGTGAAGTGAGTCAGAATGACTCGTAGGGGAGGTAGAGAAGCCTCACTGAGTAGTAGAGGGATAGAGGAGGACGAGAGGCAGCCGGTGATGGCGCGACTGGCCGCTCGATGAAGGCGTTCAAACCTGGTAAGATTGGTAGCGCTTAGGAAAGGAAACCATCAGGGTGAAGCGTAAGTGAGAAGGGACTGAAGAAAAGATTTATACAGAACAGAGAGGGACTCCTTAGAGGGGCCCCATGAGGAAGCAGAGATACAGCGTAAGGCCTTGAGACGTGGAAAAAACTTGGCCTTTAGTGAAGATACATGCTTAGAAAAGGAAAGAGTGCGGACGAAGGTGACCCCGAGAAAAGTTGGAGTGGGATTGAAACGGAGGCGGGAGCCGAGTAGGAGGAGGTTGGGCTGGAGGTTAGCCTGGTGGGGATCCACTGAGAAGAAGGCCTCACATTTGCTCGGATTGAGAGATAAGACACCAGTACTCAGACCAGCGCTCCAATCAAACCAGAGCTCCTTGTGTGACCTCCACCGCCGTAGGGACCGAGGGGGAGGAGGACCAAATGGCCAGATCGTCAGTGTAAAGAGAGCAGCTGACGGAAGAAGGCAGAGAGGCCGGAAGATCATTAATGAAGAGAGAGAAAAGTACAGGGCCAAGAACGGATCCTTGCGGAACACCTCGACAGACTCGAAAGAAGCGGCTTTTGTGATTTTGAAAAACCACACAAGCGCGCCTATCAGAAAGGAAAGATTGAGTCCAACGAGCAAAGCAAGGAGGGAGGCCAGCCGAAATAAGTTTGTGGAAAAGGGCGGGATGCCAGACAGAGTCAAAAGCTTTAGAGAAATCGATAGTAGACAGGATCGTCCGAGAGCCCGGCCTGGGTTTGTTAAACCCATCCGAAATGGACTGAGAAAGGTACAGAATTTGATCGAGTGTAGACCGTTCAGGGCGGAAACCGGCCTGGCGGGGAGAAAGAATGGAATTAGATTCCAGAAAGAAGAGAAGACGGGATAGAATGATGCGTTCAAAAAGCTTTGATACGCAGGAGGTGAGAGAGATAGGCCGAAAGGGAGCAGGAGAGTCGAGAGGCTTTCCCATCTTATGTATGGGAATAATAGAAAATGTCTTCCAGATGGAAGGAAAGGAATGTGAAGACCAAGAAAGATTGAAGATGTGAAGAAGAAAAACCATGCCAGAGCGAGGAAGATGCTTTAGCAGGGGATAGGCAACTTTGTCTGGACCAGTGGCAGTGGACGAGGAGAGGTTGGAGGCAGCCGCAAGAAATTCAGTGGGAGAGAAGGGAGAGCAAAAGGACGAGTGAAACTCCACAGAGCACGTGGTTCGGTGGAGCTCAGTGAGGTAGCCTCTGGCTCTGCTGCGCAGGGCCTTTGGCTGAGAGACGGAAAAGTGAGACCTCAGGTAAGCGGCATAAGCCGAAGCCGATTCCCTGGGAGAAGAACAGTTAGGAAAGTTAGGAGACGAGGAAGGAGAGCCAGCGATAGAGCGAAGAAGAGAGTGCACAGATTTAGGGTTAGACCTAGGTGAGAGAGAAGTGCAGGTCGTCTGCCATGCATCAGCCTTGGCCTTGGCAATGACTGACGAGGCACGTCGAGAAGCGGAGATGTAAGCCTGGCGATCTTCATCACTTCTGTGAGCAGTAGCAAAAGCCCTGCGTCTTTCACCAACCGCTTGTTCCACCTCAGCAGACCACCAGGCTTTAGGAGAGCGTTTGATGCGACCGAAAGGAATGAAAGATTTGGCCGCATTCATTGCCAGAGAGGTAAAGAGAGCAGCAGCAGAGGAAAGAGAAAGAGACGAGTATTCCTCTGCAGAGGGACAGTGAGAGTCAAAGTAGGAGGCAAAGCCATCCCAGCGAGCTTTCTGAAAATTGAAGGAAGGGGGACGCTCGTTGGGGGCGAAAGACCGGAGAGAGAGGGATAGATAGAAGAATTGGTAGGTGGTCAGAACCCAGGTCCTGAAGCACCTCCCAGGAGCAAGAAAGGGCAAGAGTAGAAGGAGCAAAGGAGATGTCAGGAGAGGAGCAACTGCCAGAGGAGCGATGGAGAAGAGTGGGTGTGTCAGGGTCATTGAGGGGGAGGAGGTCTGAGGAGATGACCCAGTCGAATACTTCCTCCCCACGGGGGTCGGAAGTAACTCTTGAGTCCCAAAGCGGGTGATGGCAATTGAAGTCCCCCAGAATGAAGAGATTTCTGGAGGAGGGAAGAATGGAGGGAAAGAAGGAATCGGTTCTGCCATCCGTTGGGGAGAAGCGAATAGGGGGGGGCATACACATTAAGAAATGACACCAAGGAGGATTTGTTTAGAGAGATGTTGACCCCTACATAATCAGAGTAGGGATCAAGTGAAGAAAGAGAGGTGGTAGAAAGTTCAGAAAAGGATAGGCCCTGTCTGACGAAAATGACAACGCCGCCACTGGCATGCGAGGCATCAGAAGAGAGGATGCCAGACCGGGAGTGGGTGCGATCATAACGCAGAACAGAGAATCCAGGAATCCGGAAAGAGGAAGATGAGTTAAGATTGGATTCCTGAATGCAGATAAGGTCAACAGGATGGGATGAAAGAAAGTGAAGTAGTTCAGTGCTCCTGGCTCGAAGACCTCCAGCATTCCATTGAAGAACCCTGAGAGAGTCAGGGGGAGGGGAGGAGGCAGGAGGTGCAGAAGTATAGCCAGGAGCAAGGGACGGTGGTGGGAGGGCAGGGGAAGGAGATATAGGATGGGCAGATGGGGGATAAGAAGTTTGGAGACGAGGGTGGGGCGGGAGTGCAGCATTAGCAGAGGGGGAGCCAAATTCCACAGTGGAGGTATACGTGCCGGAGGAGTCCGAGGAGGGGGGAGTCACAGTGTTACAGCAGCGGGGGCAGCTCCAAGAGTGAGAGCTGCCAAGAGCTCTGAAATTAGATAAAGAAAGTTGTGAGCACCTTAGATGGACCCATTTGGAGCAGGCGCAGCATTGCACTGACTTGCCCCGCCAGGTCACATTTCCAGCGCACACAGAGCAAGGGAAGATGGGGCCAGGGTTAGGATGAACGTTACCGCTCATCAGGAGAAGAAGAAGAATGAGGAGACGAAGGAGGGCAAGAGTAGGGCAGGAGAGAAGAGAAAGTGAGAATGGGTGACCGATTTTAAAGATGCTGTGTGCTGCCCTTCTGCGGTTGTTCAGGGGGCAGCATAGCGAAAAAATGAATGGGAAGTGCCCGGGGTAACTGGGACCCTCGGGAAGGCCAACAGCCATTTTGACCCAACCCAAACGGGGCCGGGGACTGCACCACCACGTTGAAGCGGCTGTTGATTGGTGCAGTAAAGTTCATCGTTCGGTGAAACGCCCGTTCCGGTGTGCTCCTGTGGTGCAAGGGCCCTGTCGGTAGCTCGAGCAGTGTGATCGCGCAAACCCTGCCAAAGAACTGTGCGGGGAAACCTCCGTGTGTGATTGTTAAGTGGTATCTGGCGCTAGTTACGTCGCCTATCGGGATACGCTATGTAACATACTAGTTATTGCCAGTGCAGTGCACTAGTAGTGGGAATCGGTAGCTATGCTCGGAGTGGAATAGGCGAAGTGGTTGACCTCTTGGCGGCCGTGCATTATATAAGCAGCGGTGCAGCCATTTGGGACCCACCGAAATCAGTTAAGCTCCCTTTTAATGTTACGCACACATTGTATTCTTAAATGTCAACGCTAATGTGACGCGTCTGTGGGATTCAAGCCCGCGTTTTTCGAACTGGCCTCCTTGCGCACCGAGTTTTGCTGACATGCACCACGTGCTGCCAGCCATGTCTTAAAGCACCGCATTTAGCTTGTAACCTTTGGAAGACCTTTTTATGCCTAATCACTGCTTGTGTGATCAGCTTTATATAAGGATATCAGTTTTAGTGCATAGTTGAGCGGCTAGCAATACGTCAAAACAAACCTCGTTCAAAAGTAAACGGCACGTAAGTCTTGTGCGTTGTGTTAGTTTGTTTTATAAAAGTCAACGTTAATGCTATTGGGGGGACCTCTTGGCCTTTGGCAAGCCCTGCTGATGAGTCCAAAAGAACGAAACGCGTCCAGGGATGGCTTTGTAAATTTGAAAATATCTCTTAATAGCATTGCTTCCCTCGGGGGCCTCGCGCCTTTAGCACTCGCTTTGTTGTTTTGTTTCTCGCTTATAAGACGCTCTCTATCGATCGTAGCCACTTGGAACTAGCAATATAAAATCAATTACAAGTTTCTGTAAACGTTATGTAATGCAGCTTAAAATGCTAAGTTTTCCTTAAAACTAAAATACCTGAATAGAAATCGCAAAATTGCGGTCAAACTTTCTCTTTAATACAATCAGAAATTTCTAAAAAAATTGGGGCGCCCTCTTAATATTTTTCTGGTTACGCTCTTGGAAAGTTTTATTTCTATGTTCGAAATCAATATTTCCTGCAGCAGTCATAATCACATTACAATATTTAAAGTATATGATGACTGGATTCCGAGAAAAATTTAGGTGGGAATCTAGGAAACAGAAAATTTATTCAAAAGGGCACCGTAACTACAAAAAGGTTCGAATATGTTAATTTAGAATGAAATTCAATAAAATCAATTTTTTTGATGCAGCTTATGAGATTAAACAAATTATGATCACTTTTATAAGCTAGACATTGGGGATAACGCTAGATAGGACGATTTACAAACTGCATGAAAAGTAAGCTGGAGCAAATTATACGTCAAACGACACCAAAGTTTATAAACGAATAACAAGCTACTAATGTGTAAAAAAATTACCCATCTACGTGATTAAAATAAGTAGAGCATGTTTAAGATTCGAACGTCAAGCAAAAAGGATTTTCTTTCACTGAATTAGAATTATTTCTATCACCAAAGTTAATGCACATGCCACAAGAGAACACTGTTAACTAGCATAAAAGTAAAAAGCAAATGAAGATCTGCTATTGCTCAGAGAGGCTGCAAATTGTTATTTTGGGATGTTTCAAACCTAGTTTTGCAGTAGTTTTATTTCGTACATTATTTCATTGCATCGACTTTATAAAAATCGGAGCAGGAAGTGCAACATCTACTATAACCAACATGAAACTTACATGTGAAGAGTTTTTCTGTTTCTCTCTTTCCCTATTCAGCTCATCCTGGGTCTGTTTCAATACCGCTTGAAGTTTATTAGCAGCAGCTCCCAAACTCTTAGTAAGTGCCTTCTCTTTTTCAAGTCGTTCCTAAAATACCAACCAGTAAATGCAGGAAATGCTGGGCGCAAAAATTATTAACTGCTTCTCAATGTGGTTCTAAATATATCGGCTTTGCGCCCTTGTCATTGTTTTCTCGAAGCTGCATCACGTGAATAGAATAACAATCCCACAAGACAGCAGTGTTTTCTATTTGTTGCGTGTAGTTTTCATCAACACATTTTATAAACCAACTATTTTTTTTATTTTATTGGCTATTGTTCGTTTGATTGTGAGTGAACTTTTGCAGCTTGTAATATTACCTTTTTTCTGTTCTGGCCGCATGGACTTCTCCCATAATAGAAGAAAAATAATTTTGATACAATCTAGCTAAACCTAATAGGCAGTGCAATAGCAATCAACATTGCCTTATAAGTGATGTGTTCCCCAGTCTAGTTGGGTCGAGTCAAAATGGTTATCAACCTCCCTAAGAATCCTACATATCTTTATCTAGGGCACGCTTTTGGTCCAAGAAGGCTACGTGAAAACAGTTTCCAACCTAAAATAAAATTTTTTTAATTCGTTAAGCTTTGAAAACTTCATGTGTAATAAATCAAGGCCACCGAGAACAAACAACGTTGCCTTATAAAACGGAAGTAAAAACCAAGTCTTTTCGGCTAATGGCATGTATAAACGAAGTTTTTCTTTCAGTGGTATAAATCCGTTTCTTTCATAATTCGTCTTCTCTAAAAATTCAAACAACTGTTACCTATGGTTCATTTCTGTAATTTTCTTTGCAGTTAAAAACTCATCATATTTTATGCCTTTTGGTTAGTATTTGAACATAGGCTACTAGCTATAACTAAATCTATAGTTGGCTAGCTTTAACGTTTATGTCATTACAATAATTTTTGTTTCTTCTTTTCTTGCGTTTCTCACTACTAAAGCTGTATACTATGGTACCAGTACTGCACATCTGTAGCCAATTTTCTTTCTTTTTTTCTGGCTTACAAATAAAATGTTAATACCTCACATTCTTGCTCATTTTTTTTAGCTTTAACTGTCTAATTATAACTAATTTTTATAGGTACCGGTACTGCACACCTTCACATGTTTCGAGGACTTTAAAAGAGAGATCCACTTTTTAAAATCTGGTTTTGTCTTCCATAACAAGGCGGCCGGATTCCCTTCCATTCTTAAATAGTTCAAATATACCTTTACACCACTTCGTTTTGCTGGTAACATCTTCCCTTTTTAGTCCAATTTGATCAACACTAGCATTACCGGGGTTCGCAACTACCTAGAATTACCAAGCGCGTCAATTGACGCATGCATTGTTTTGAGAGTAGAACACTAAACTCAGCCTTTTAATTGAGATAAACAATCACAAACTGTGTTTTATTGTTGAAGAACCAAGCAAAACAAAAAAGAAAGAAGTTAAAAAACAAGCAAACAAGCGGGAAATACACGTTTTTATGAGGGGCAAGTTTTACATTGTTTAGTCTGACATTTACCATATACAGTTTTTTTGCAAATCACTCAAAATATCTGTTGTTCTGTTTCTGCAGTCTTTGCCAAAACAAGTTTTGCGTTTTCTAGGTGTTGGAGCACACTCTGCAACAACTGCATTGCTTTCAGTTTGTAGCCATTTGCTTGGAGTGCCCCCCGTCAGTTCTTTGCTAACTCTCTGAACATTCTGCGGCTTATGCTGGAATTGCAAAAGTACTTGTAAATAATCCAGCTATTTATGAGTGCCATGTCTATTACCTTATAAAACACAAGGAATGGCCAGCGTCTGCTTCCAGCTTTCAGAGTAGCATGTTGACATTTGGTCAAGAACATTGACTCCCATCTTGGGGCTATTCTTTGACGTAATGGCGACATTTGAGTGCAATGAACTTAATATATTTATGGATTTTGACTTCTTGCACTGATACTTAGCTATAGTAACTGTAGCAATAGCAGCATCTACTAACTTGACAATAGTGGTGTCATGTAGGCTGAAACTTTCTTACAGATTGTTTGGTATTTCCCTTCGGTTCGATCGGATCATACCGACAAGGCTGCAGCCTTGTTTTGGGAGCTGCAAACAAAGATCCAAGGATGTGAAGTAATCGTCACTGGGTTACGTTGTGGCCCTTTTTGAACAAGGGCATCATAAGTTTCATTACTATGTCAGTTGGCACGCTCACATCACCACTCCTGCTCTTATCTTTTCCAACATATGGGAAATCGCTGAATAAATATTTTGTTTCAACATCAACGGCCATCCAGAATTTTATCCCAAATTTATCCGGTTTGTTGGCCATGTATTGTATAAACTTGCACCGAGCCTTACACGGGAGTAGCTGCTCATCAACGGTAATACTAGCATTAGGCCTGAATGCCTTTTGAAAATTTTTAATGAAAGGATTCCACAAAGATGAAGCTAAACAAAATTTATCCTTTTCTACATTTCGTCTTCTTTCAGACTTCAAGTCAAATCGTAGGTAATTCATAACCTCAAGAAATCTGTGACGAGACATTGTTTTGCTAAACAAGGCACATCCCCACAATCTATTCGACATACTGAGAATGGGTAATGTTTGACCACCAATAACTCGTCGGGCAATGATAAGACCAAAAAACTTCTCCAACTCATTCAAAGATACCCTCCAGTTAGGATCACCTGTAACTCGCTGAGCTTCAGCAATAGTACATTTTTTGGATGTTTCTCAGCATAGGCTCGTTGAAAAGAATATGGAACTATGAGAGAGGACTATCAGAAATGATGCGAGAGGCAGTACACGCAGTAGGACCTGGTCGAATTCTCATTATATTTTGCTGCTACAAGTGCCCACTAAAAGCTTGATTTGGTACTAAAGCCTGCCAACATGATCCATCTTTTCCCCGAAAGACCTGCTCATTATCTTTTTTGTCAGCTTCAGTGTTCACGTTATTTGGAGAAACAACGGCTCGAGAATCTCACTTATTGTCATTATCTAAATTAGAGAATTCCTCATCTGATAAAGCTACTTGTACTACCTCATTTTCTACATCATTCATATTGTCATCAGACTGTTCCCCGTCCGAACAATCTGATAAAATATCTTGCAGCAATCCTACAGCTTGAGTAGCGGTTATGCAACATTTTTTCCTTGAAAAACAAAACAATATAAGCTATCAAAGAATTATCTCACAAATGCTACCAAAAAGCTATGATCAACTAAAATTCAACAAAACATAAATCTACTTCTGTTTGAACCAACTACGGCCCTCCTTCTGCAGTACCATAGACGTGGTGTAACTCTACAATACATAGCTTCTCTACATGGACAAAGAGCTACAGTTTATGTATGGAATCTACATGAAGCCATTACTTCACAATACCACTGCAAAAGCTTTGTCAAACAAAACAAAAGGTTATTTGGGATAATCCACCAAAATAATCTCATACAGCAGCGTCGTTTACACTTCTCAGCATTAAATTGCCTGCAGCGCCAATTGACGTGTTTGGTAATTGCAGGTAGGTATGAGTTTATTTCTGTGACAGATGACAAAAACTTTCTGAAACTTTAACGGATTGTTTGCATCGACCAAAAAATAAAAGTCAAAAAGTTTCTATAAAAAAATACGGTGTATGCTTCAAGTAACAACGCTTTGGAAATGAAAAAATGTCAATTGACACGCTTGGTAATCCTAGTGTTAACTCTGTTCATCCAAATCATCTTCGATTGCCCACGCCCTCTTTTTCCTACCACTTCAAAATCTAACACTATTCTCAACACATCATCATCATGCCTTCTCAAAACATACCCATATCATTGCACCCCTCTCGCCCTGGTCATTCCAGCCCAAGTCTCTTCTAAACTAAGCAAATGCAAACTCCTTTTCTCAATTAATTTATTCCCGTCCAAGTCTCCTCTAAACTAAGCAAATGCAAACTTCTTTTCTCAATTAATTTAACTCCAGACATTGCTCTTATCATTGCTTTTTCAGTTCTTCTCAAAATTGCCATCTCATTCTCACTCAGATACCATGTCTCGCTGCCATCTAATTTTCCTCATGCCACTTTTCTCTAAAAGAAACATTAGCTAATAAAAGAGCCCCAGGTAATAAATTAGACCTACTTAACAACTTACCTAATCATTAACAAGTGTAAAAGTCTTGCTAATGCCAAAGATAGCCTCCACTACATTTTCAGCTGTGTTTTTATTTTAAAACACGTTTTTGGTCACAACATCGGTGACGTTTAGCATAATTAACGATGCTGTGACAGTTTAGCATAATTAAAGTGTAAACGACTGTAAAGCTGCAGTGACGTTTAGCACAATTACGTGTAAACGACGCTGCTGACATATACAAAAATGCACGATTTTCATCAAAAAATTGTTTTCGCTTATAACTTCTTTCACAGCATTTTACAAAGAAAGCTTCTTTTAGAGAAAATAGAAAAGTGGTGCATCTGCATCTTTTAAGTCAAAAACCAGGTTTCCACTTTAACCAGTTCTTAAGATATGGCCAAATTGGCAATTTTTTCTCGTTTCACAGATGTGCACAGCTACCACAGCGTGCACCAACCACAAATTGGTTCCTATGTCATTTACTACATATTTGGGGACAAACATAAACACTACTTGGGCATGTTTTGAGAAGGAATAATGGTGATGTTTTGAGAAGAGCATTGGATTTTGAAGTGGCAAGAAGAGGGCGTGGGCAACCGAATATGACGTGGAAGAGACAAGTGGAGGAGCATACCAATCAGATTGGACTGAAAAGAGAGGATGCCATTGACAGAGTGAAGTGGTGTAATGATGTTTACAAACTATCAAAAAGCACGAGGTGAATCCGGCCACCGTGTTAACCCAGATAAAACTGGATTTAAAAAAACTGGATCTCTCTCTCTTTTTATATGCCACTTTCTTTTGTCGTATTGCTTCTTTCAGCTCCCACTCTTCGACCATATATCACCATGATTCCTCCTGCCTTTCTTCTTTTCACACACTTTATCACAAGCCTTTAAAATACTATTTTTAAAACCATTTCATATATTGGATGTATTAACATTAATCAACTCTCTAAATCTTTTTTAAAAATTTACTTTCATGTTGTTTTTATTCAACTTTCAAACCCTCCTTCAAATAGTTTGTTCATTCTTGAATACTTTCTTCAACTTTCTTTTGTCTATGTCTGCTACCACCAGCCTATGGATTCTCAGGGAATTGCTTTCATGTCTTTTAAATACTTTGTTGTTTATACCAACCAACACAAAATGAATCTCTGTTTCATTTCCACCCACATTGCATGTTATTTTACTCTTTTTCTTCTTTTCAAAACTATATGTTTGCCACATACGACTCCTTTTCATCACAGAACTCTTTCAATGTTCTTCACTTTCAACATTACTTTCAATGTTCTTTTTTCATCATTTCTTTTGCCAATTCTACATCCACCAAGGACACTCTCAAAACGGTCAATTTGTCTACCAACATAGGTGTTGAGGTCCCCCAAACCAAAAATCATTTCACCAGGGCTTTGCAAATCCCACTTACTAGCCATTTCAATATAAAATTGATCTTTCTGGCAGTCTGATCTTCTCCTGGGGCACAGACACACATATGATTCTTATTGACTACCTTGTCAAAAACCAGCACCATTGTGATCACTCTTTCACTTTTTCGTTGGACATCTATAACCTTCTCACATAGTTCTGCTTTCATTAAAATTACAACACCTCCTATTTCATCATTAATTTCAGACCACCACAGCTTATATCTCCTAACCTTGATATGAACAAATCAAACTCCTTGTCCTCTCCATCTTACTTCCTATAGACAACATATAACCACTTTCATATTTCTTAGCTGCTTACACGCTTCTGCAACTCTTCCACAAAAACTTCCAAATCTTACCTCAAATTTCTCTAACCTAGAAATTCAATGTACCTCCAGCCCATTTAAGATCTGATGGGGACTCGGGGCCAACTTTTTCATGAGGATAGTTTTTGGAGCAATTTTTTTTATGAAGAGCATGTACTTGCTTACTTTCAACCTTAGTTTTAGACATGATGGGTTCCAACCTTAATTTGAAACAGAGGCTGGAACCCAAAACTCGGCTTTTTGTAACGTGCTGGGTGAATAGCCTTACTATTATACCCCAATGAAGCATGGGACTAAAATTAAATTATGTAAATAGCCAACCTAATATTTGTACTTAGTTTCTGGTTTCTAATTGGAATAAAAATATGTTTATACCCTACCTAACCTTACATCTGTACTTAATTTTTGGTCTCTAATTAAAACTAATTTATTTTGCCACTGCTCTACATTTGCTCAAAACTGTATCGCATATCCCATTGAGAGATAGCTATGGTATGACGGATGTAAAAGTGTTACCACTATGATGACGTCATAATCCACACCACTATGACGGCGTCATAAGACCCTTTACTCAAAATTTATGAGTTTTTCCAAAAAATCGACCATTTTTATAGTAAGTACATGGCTTAATCTTACAACCAAGAGCTTATATTACCTAGCATGTGTTGCCCTCTTGTTCACGTGATTGTAATTGCTATTAATGACTACAGCATACTGGGATAATTGCCTTTTTCTAGTACACTAATGACCTGCTAGTATAGCTTGCTGTGAATCTGTATAGGACACTAGAACTTGTAAATATACAAAGCACATGTAACCGGTTTGCCCTGAATAATACATGTGCCAGAAAACGAATGGACATTCTGGATAAGACGATTTGAACACTACAGAGAAGCATTGGGTTTAGTAGAAGAAGAAACAAGTTAATGTGCTAGTCTACCTCTTGGGAGGTCAAGGTAAAAATGTTTTCAGCTCATTTGCATTAAACAATGAAGAAAAAGTATCCTATAACACAGTAAAAGCAAGGTTGATGCATTTTTTGACGTTCACAAAAACGTAATTTATGAAAGAGCCAAGTTTAACCTGTGAAAGCAAGAAACTGATGAATCAGTGAATGAATTCATAACTGCTTTTTATTGCCTTTTTAAAAGTTGTAAATACCGTATTTACTCGATTGTTAGCTGCCCTTGATTGTAAGTCGCCCTTGATTGTAAGCCGCATGTGATAGTGTTAAAAATTTAATGTAAGCCGCCCTTGAATGTAAGCCGCATTTACTGTATTGGTGCCTACCGTATGGGTTTTAGCATATCTGGATGAGCACGAAAATTAAAGTATGGTTACTGGTACCCGTTCTTGAATTTGCGTATGATGTAGCACTTGTGATTAGTTCTATACCGTACCCTTAGCTTATCACAATCACCAGACAAAGCTGAATCTGTGTACAGGTTTATTTTAACTTTCATGCTCAATAATGTCATTGTCATCTTCATCGGTAATGTCACCAAGATTACCGGTACCGATACTTTTTTCAGTATCAGCACCACCATGTTCTTTCCGTAGGCAAGGAATTTTCGCTGCATTGTCCGTTGTGATTCCACATACATCAAAAGAATTGATGATGACTTCTTTTGAAACTTTACCCCATGCTTGAACGACCCACGTAATTTGTTTCAAATGACTGGGTGCCTTTACTTTACCACCAGAAGTGTACTCAAACTCCCCTTTACTAAACCATTCATCGTAAAGCTCGTGGAAGTATTGCTTAAATGGTTTGTTGATGCAAACATCAAGTGGTTGCAGATATTTCGTGCATCCACCAGGAATCACTGACATAACAGTGTTGTACCGCTGTAATTGTTTCTTCATATCTTCAGATATATGGCACTTGAACGAATCCCACACAAGCATACGTTTGGCAAAGGAAAAGTTTGTCCAAACTTTTTCCACCCAATCCGCAGTAAGATTGTCGTTCATCCAGCCATTTGGTATTGCCGCCACTATAACACCGGATATATTCGCAAGCTCTTTTTTAACTTTTTTGGCTGGGATCACAACATATGGTGTCATTTTTGTCCCATCTGCTTTTACAGCCAGACACACAGTTAGTCGGTTTTTCTCACGACCGGTTGTTTGAATAGGAACTGCTCGTATGCCTCTCCGATCAATCGTGGTGGCACTGGGCATATCTGCCCAGATCGGCGTCTCATCCATGTTGGCGATCATTGATGGCTGAAACTTGTGCAGATCTCTTTGCTTTTTATTAAAATCAACAAAGCTATAAAGTTTATCTTCTAAGTCGTGTGGCACATGGATTGCCCAGTCGTCGTTCGCCTTCTGAGTGTCAAATTGAACCGCTTCAGAAAATTGCACAGCCATCCACATGATCCTACAAATGCAGTCAAGCCTTTTTCTGCAGCCATGTTTTTAGCCCAGACTGTAACTAATTTGGTGGAGACGTGATGCTGTTGCTCTTGCTCATGTGCAACTTTTTCCATCAACTGATCTTCAATAGTAGACAGTATTGGCTTTCTCCCACAGCCAAGTTTTGACTTCTTTTTTGATGGTCCTGGTTTTTCATAAGCTGCGTTAAGTTTGGCCTTGTTTTAAACCCATCGGCGTACTATTGACTTGTCCACTTGAAATTTCCGCCCTGTTTCTTGATTTAAATGCTTTTCTGCAAAATTAACGACATCAATTTTAAACTCCACAGAATACGCTTGTCTTTTACTCATTCTTAAACAATTTCTTAAAAGCACTGCAGTAGGCTACTTTTCAAATTTACCAGTACCGTATGTTCATTACTGACAATTTACCAGTAGGCTAATCTCTTAAATAAAACTAACAACTCCCTTTTTTCTTTAGAATGCACGTCATAAAGGCATGTGACAATTTAGAATGCACGTCACAACTCTCAACTTCCTTGTTTAGACAGTGGAAGACATAGCATCAGGCAAAATACCGTATCGGCATAGCAACAAATCACTAAGTAAAAAAAATGTAAACCGCCCTTGAATGTAAGCTGCCCTTGAATTTAAGCCGCAAACATGATGGAAAGAAAAACTTTATAAGCTGCGGCTTACAATCGAGTAAATACAGTATGGCACTTTAAAGAAAGAATGATCAGAGATTATTGAGTGGTAGGACTCATAGATACAATTTGTCCACATAGCTATAAATGACCAATAATTTGACTTTAGAGAAGGCAGTAAACATTGCCAATAATACTGAAATAATTACGAAGCAACAAAGTGATTTGCTGATAAGGGCATCATCGACTTCAAGGCAGATATTGCTTAAAAACGTCACAAATCTTTTAAGGAATCTTGTCCCTTTAACCAATGCTGCTGGTGTGGGTCTGAAAGCAAGCATGCTATAGAGAAATTCTATTTGTTTTAAATGTGGGAGATTAGGCCATTTTAAATCAATGTGTTCTTCAAAGAAAAAAATTTAAGAGATCGATCTCCCATGAATAAATATTTCTTAGGATCTGTGGCAGACTGCAAAACGATATCAGCTGGACGCAACATCTTTGATCAATTAACGAAGTTCTGGTGAACTATGAAATAAATGCAGGCACAGATGTCAATTGCATCAACAAAGAAATACAAACTAATCTTGGGGTTATAGATTTCAGATAGAGGACAACTTTTCTTCCAACTTCTTAATTCCACTTCTTGCTAATTAATTGCTTTAAGCCATCTTTAAACGTAAAACTCGGTCATTCACAAGGGGTGAAATCGCTTCTACACCTGTTTCATTAAGAGGTGCAGTGTTAAAACGATACTACTCTCGTCAATAGTGTCTAGTACAGAAACATCAAATTTATCTTAAAGTTTACAAATTTCTTTTGCCCTGATGAAGTCCCCAAGAGGGTACAAAAAGCTTCAGCACTTATTGTCTATGTTGTGTTGATTTTTATATGTTTAATAAAGTAATGCCTGGGATATTCGTTTGGCTCCTTAAATCGTAACCTTGGGGTTGAAAAAAAGAAAGCAATACAGTGTTATGTCACCCTTAAAACGAGGCTCTTGAGGTAAGTGATAGCTTTGATGCCACACAGCATTTTAAAAATGCATCATCACAACAACAAATTTACATGATAAAAGGCTTTTTTGAGGCACACACTGTTAAAATAGTCAGCTATTCAGCCCTTGTTTGCAAAACCGTTGGCATTATGGAAAAGATAACGCTAAAAAATACTTTAACATGTTTCCAACAGTGTTCACAGGCTTAGGCTATCTAGGCAAAGAGTACCACATCAAGCTGAAACCACATGCAAAACTCTTTTGGCTTGCGCCATGAAGAAGAATCTCATTGCAATCTCACTGCAGAAATAAATTAAGAACTTTATTGCATGGTGGAGTTGAGAGTCATTCAATCCATAATGAAACCTACAAAATGATGTGTGGGAATGTTTTTGTGCCTATAAAGAATGGGAAAGCTAGAATCAAAGTTGTCTCTACTCAATTGAACAATTTTGTGTGCCATGAAAATTTAAAGTCACCCTCTGTACATGAAACTCGAGCGAAATTAACCAAAGGTAAATTTTTTTCCAAATTTGATGCTAATTCTGGATTTTGGCAAGTCCCATTAGGTGAAGAATCTAAACTTCTAACACCTTCATAACTCCGATTTGAAGATTTTGCTTTAAACGTTTGCCATGTGGAATCAATACTGCTCCTGAGCATTTTCAGCAAAGAATGTTGAAAATGGTAAACGGCATTCTAGAAGTGTAATGTAAAATAGATAATGTGTTATCTTTGGTGACAGTGAGTCTGAGTATGATGAAAGATTGATGCAGGTTCTTGAATGGCTTCATGAAGCAGATGTTACATCAAATACAAAATGCAAGTTTTCTCAAAAAGTGTATTGGGACATATCATTGATGAGGAAGAAATCAAGCCATATCTGAACAAAATCACTGCAATCAAGAAAATGGAAGCAACAACGGACGTGAGTGGAGTTGACAGTTAAGGTTGATCAGTTAACTAAATTTAATGCAGATTTAACTGCTATGGTTGCTTCTTTGTGTGAATTGTTTCAAAAAAATGTCCGTTGGACATGGTGAACAGAGCAACTAAATACATTTTAAAATGTTAAACATTCTGACGATGCCTAACTTGACATATTTTGACCCACAGAAGAGCACGTTAGTACCAACAGATGCTTCTTCATTTGGATTAGGGGCAGTGTCACAGCAAGATATTGATGGTGTGATGAAACCAGTAGATTTTGATTCTAGAACACTCAATGCAACAGAACATTATGTGCAAATTAAAATAGAAGTGCTAGCAGTGATGTGGGCATGTGAAAAGTTTCATGATTACTTGATAGGTCTTCACTTAACAGTTGAAACTGATCACAAACCATTGGCATCATTACTAGCTGTCAAACCTCTAAATGACTTATCACCGCATATCCAAAAAATGAGAATTGTGATTAATGTCGTTTGAAGAGTTGATTTGTGGTGCAGAATTTGAAAATTGCAGAAAGTAGAGTTTAATGTCGTTTTCATATTCTGTGATGTCCCAGGATAGCAATAAGTTTGGCAGATGCTTTATCGTGCGCTTCTTTGCCTCCTAATAAATTCGAATCAGAGCGAGAAATATTTCAAGGTTTAAAAGAACATAGCAATGCTATTTTGCAATCATTTCTGGCATCTGAAGGTAAACTGCAACAAATTGTGAACAAAATCTTTGAGGACGAGATTTGAAGGTAAACTGCAACAAATTTTGAACAAAGTCCTTAAGGACGAGTTTTGCTGTAAAATTATTGACTTTTCTCTAAATGGATGAGTTTTGAAAAAAAAGCTGCAGTACAATCTTATTCCTTACTGGCACAATTGTGATTTTCTTTCATATGAACGTAGTTTACTTTTAAAAGGAAACTGCCAAGTTATACCAGATTTAATGAGGTCTGATGTTTCAGAAAAAATCCTAAACATCATAGCATCACTATATGCAGAAATTGAGGAAAAGCTGCAGTATGGTAGCCTGAAATTGGTATACATTAAGCATGTCATTTTGAATTGTCCTACATGTATTTAAATGAAACCCACCAACACCGAGCCAATGAAACCGTTGCCCTTGCCAGATCGACTGTGGCAAAAAGTGGTTTGTGATTTGTTTAAGTGGAACAATCAAAACTATCTGCTAGTCATTGACTATTTTTTTGATAAATTAAAACCACTAAATTGGAGAAAACTATAATGTCTTTTGACGTGATTGTGCTTCTAAATGCAATTTTTTCCAGGCATGGTATTCCAGAACAGTGTGTAATGAACAACGGTCCTCAATTTTCTTCTTTCCAGTTTTTAAAGTTTGCCAAGGCATATAGGTTCCAACACATAACCAGCAGTTTATACAATGCAAGAAGCAATGGAGAAGCAAAACGAGCAGCTTGAAATGTCAAAAGTCTACTTTTGGAAGCAAATGATTCTTATTTAGCAATGCTGAGCTATTGTTCTATTCCTTTAAAATTGGGCTACAGCCCAGCAGAACTGTTGATGGTTAAACCTTTCCAAACAATGATTCCTGTCCTTCTGTCTGACTTCCTACCTAAATGGTACTATCTAGAGACTTTCTACGTATATGATGAGTGTGAAAAAACTCGCCCTGAAACTAACATTGATTCATGACAAAAATTTAGATGTTTGCCTGTTTTAAAACTCAATACTGACATTGGTTTGGGGAGAAATTTTCAAAACCACTGACACATTGTGGTAGAACTAAGTTGGCTGTAAACGATTGACTGTATTTCATAACAACAGATAATGACCAACTTCTTCATTGCAATCACAAATTTTTGATTCCTGTTCCCCAAATAGAGAGAATAATGATAAACACAATGCTGAACAAGCTAATGCTCAATAAATGAGCATTGTTGACTCATTCAACAATGCTTATCTTACTAATACTCGCAATAGAAGAAAAACTAACCCTTCACATCATTTTAACCTGTAAT
Organism: Trididemnum clinides; assembly: GCA_963675345.1. NCBI lineage: Eukaryota > Metazoa > Chordata > Ascidiacea > Aplousobranchia > Didemnidae > Trididemnum > Trididemnum clinides. Next base: position 2,920,366 of record OY776292.1, on the reverse strand, counting down.
GTGTAGTAATTCTACAAATTTCCTGTTCAAAAAAGGGGATGTAGCATTAACTACAGAACCGCGTCTTGCGCTTTTGTCTAAATGATCCTAATTGCTATTAGTGACTGAAGTATACTGAGATAATTACCTCTTTCTCATGTGCGTCCAAAGAGTCACCAAAGAGTCCACAGAGAGTCACCAAAGAGTCCATAGCTGGACAGTGCAGAATGGAATGAGAGGTGTCCTGGGACGAGTGTACACAGGCACAGCAAGAAGGATTCTTGAGTCTGCCAATCCTAGAGAGGCTGTGTCCATTGCAGCATAGACAAAATAGAACACAGCGAGCATGATGAGGGAGCACAAGTTCCTCAGTGAAAAATGAGGAAACCCGTGTGATGAAGAATTTAAATGAGAGTACACCTCCAGACCGAGAAAAGACAAAAGTGGATACGAGAGCTAAGAGGAGAGACTACAAGGGATTGCATAGGGTGCAAGTAGCACTCCCCGTCTGGCCAGCTCATCAGCCACGTCGTTTGCTGGGAGAAACAAGTATCCAAGGACCCATTGTAGCCTGATAGAACAGAAAAAGAAAGAAGACAGTTGCTGCCAGTCTTGCCATAGAGTTTGAGATAAGATGGAGGAGAGAATAGAATGGGAGTCAGATAGTAGAAGAAAAGAGAAGTGGCAGACTTGTTGCTGCTTCTGAGACCAGCAAAGAGTGTGCAGAATGGCACAAGCTTCAGCGCAAAAACTTGAACATACTGGGCCTGCTGAGAAGGAAAGAATGGCCTCAGTGCCACAGAGCAGTTGACAAGAATGCAGGAGCCACCTTTGCCAAAAGGAAAAGAGCCGTCTTTACAGATCACCAGATTATGAGGGGGGAGAGAGTCAAGATGGGTGAGAGCCACACCTTGGTGAGAAAAAGGAGGATCAGAGCAAGAGCATGGAGAAAAAAAATTTGACTCCATGGTGAAGGCAGATTCCAAGGAGGAGAGAGAGGCAAGCAAGAAGAGCCCACCCTATAAGTGGAAGGAAGCATGTGCGAGTGAGTGAATGCAAAAGCTCTCCAGGACAATCTGCAGAGTCTTGGTTTCACTCCAAGACTAGCCAAACCTGTAATAGGAAAGGAGGTTGGGAGATGAAGAGCTGGCTCACAAGGCAAAAGAATGAAATGAGTCCGGGTGACTCGTAGGGGAGGTAAAGAAGCCTTGAAGAGAAGAAGTTTGATAGGGGAGGACAAAAGGCAGCCAGTGATAGCACAACTGGACGCTTGGTGGAGGCGTTCCAATTTGGTGATATTGGTAACTCTTAGGAAAGGAGACCATTTGGTTGAAGCACGAGTGAGAAGGAGTCAAAGAAAAGCTTGATACAGAAGAGAGAGGGACACCTTAGAAGGACCCTATGAGGAAGCAGAGATACAGCATAAGGTCTAAAGACAAGGGAAGAAATTGGCCTTCAGCAAAGATACATGTTTAGAAAAGGAAAGAGTGCACTTGAAGATGATCACAACAAAGTTGAAACAGAGGTGGGAGCCGAGTAAGAGGAGGTTGGGTTGGAGGTTAGCTTGGTGGGGATCCACTGAGAAAAAGAAGGTCTCACATTTGCTCAGATTGAGAGGAAGACACCAGTACTCAGGCCAGTGCTCCAATCAAAACAGAGCTCCTTGTGTGGCCTCCATTGCAGTGGGGACCAAATGGCCAGACCGTCAGCATAAAGAGAGCAGCTGATGGAAGAAGGCAGAGAAGCAGGAAGATCATTGATGAAGAGAGAGAAAGGTACAGGGCCAAGAATGGATTCTTGCAAAACACCTTGACAGACTCAAAAGGAACAACTTTTGTGATTTTGATAAACCATGCAAGTGCGCATATCAGAAAGGAAAGATTGTGTCCAACAAGCAAAACAAGGAGGCCAGCTGAAATGAGTTTGTGGAAAAGGGCAGGATGCCAGACAGAGTCAAAAGCTTTCGAGAAATCAATAGTAGAGAGAATCGTCTTAGAGCTTGGCCTGGGTTTGTTAAACCCATCCGAGATGGACTGAGAAAAATAAAGATTTTGATCTAGAGTAAACCATCCAGGGTTGAAACTGGCCTGGCGGGGAGAGAGAATGGAATTAGATTCCAGAAAAAAGAGTAAACGGAATAGAATGATGCGTTCAAAAAGCTTTGAGAGTAAACCGAATAGAATGATGCATTCAAAAAGCTTTGAGATGCAGGAGGTAAGAGAGTTAGGCCAGAAGGAAGTAGGAGGGTCAAGAGGTTTTCTCATCTTGTGGATGGAAATAATGGAAGATGTCTTCCAGATGGAAGGAAAGGAATGCCAAGACCAGGAAAGATTGAAGATGTGAAGAAGAAAATCCATGCCAGAGCGAGGAAGATGCTTTAGCATGGGATAGGCAACTTTGTCTGGACCAGTGGCAGTGGAGGAGGAAAGGTTGGAGGCAGCCGCATGAAATTCAGCCGGAGAGAAGGAAGGCAAAAGGACCAGTGAGACTCTACAGGGCACGTGGCTCGGCAGAGCTCATAGAGGTAGCCTCTGGCTCTGCTATGCAGGGCCTTTGGCTGAGAAACAGAAAAGTGGGATCTCAGCTAAGCGGCATAGACCAAAACCGATTCCCTGGGAGAGGAACAGTTAGGGAAATTAAGAGAGCAGGAAGACAGAGAGCCAGCGATAGAGCGAAGAAGAAAGTATACAGTTTTTGGATTTGACTTGGGTGAATGAGAAGAGCAATTTGTCTGCCATGCCTCAGCCTTGGCCTTGGCGATGACTGATAAAGAGCATTGAGAAGCGGAGATGTAAGCCTGGCGATCTTCATCACTTCTGTGAGTGGCAGCGAAAGCCTTGTGTCTTTCACTAACCGCACCTTCCACCTCAGCAGACCACAAGGTTTTAGAATGGCAATTGATGTGGCCGAAAGGAATGAAAGATTTGGCTGCATTTAGTGCCAGAGAAGTGACGAGTAGCAGCAGAGGAATGAGACGAGTATTCCTTTGCAGAAGGACAGTGGAAGTCAAAGTAGAAAGCAAAGTCATCCCAGCGAGCTTTCTGAAAGTTGAAGGAAGGAGGACGCTTGTTGGGGCTAAAGACTGGAGAGAGAGGGACAGATAGAAGAATTGGTAGGTGGTCAGAACCTAGGACCTGAAGCATCTCCCAGGAGCAAGAAAGGGCAAGAGAATATAGAGCAAAGGAAA